>VCJG01003898.1:0-17795 GCA_024140375.1 Backusella westeae | reverse complement strand
TTCGCAAGCTTGAGATCCATTTTGAGATCCATTGAGATCTGAGATCGAAAGTTAAGTTACTGTCTTGGTATTTATTTACATGTAAATTAAATTTGTGGGCCGATTAATTTTATATAATGAAGGATGGGATTTACAAGGGGATTTTATTTTTGTTTAAGAATTAATCATATTCCATCTTTTGGTGGCAATTATCAATAAATGAAAATATAATAACTTGGATTTGTTAGAATAAGTCTTTTGGTTTTCGGTAGCAGCCATCAGACCTCATTGTTAATCAAGCGTGTGTAAGAAATAAAAACATGCGATGGTTTTGTTCTTCGTGTTTAAATGCTAATTAACAGTTAAATATAATATGATTAACGATGGTGATCTATAAATGATTGGGCCATTTATCTTCCCTATTTTTAATCTTCTTCATTACGTTTCAAAGATGATGTCTTTGTATTATGACGCAAAAATCAAAAGAAGAAACCAAAACTGATTGGCCAGACATCCAAAAAATGCATAAAAAAGTGTAAAAAGTCACAAATTTACCCATTGTTGGACAGAAGGAAAAAAAGAAAAAAATAAAGAAAAAAAAATAACGTGTACTCACGTTTTGTTTATTATTCCTCTCTCTCTCTTTTCTCCTGCCTTTTTTCTTCTTTAAAAATCATTCAGGAAGGAAAGTTAAAAAAATGCATGAATCACAGGTAATAGTAACAAGCTAAGAAGTGCACATAAGCCCGTGAATGATAATTCATGTCTATACAGCATCCTTTAAGCACGGATTTCACAATAAACAATAACAATGACAAAAGGCAAAACCATCGAAAACATCGACGCGGAAGTCGACCCAACCGAAAGCGATCCTCCTCTTGTGTAGGAGAAGAGCAGCAAAAGATATCCAATGATGATGATTTCATCGTGGTGAACCGAAGAAAAAGCACGGGTGGAAAACACCATTACCGTCGCCATAGCAGTCTGCAAGAAGAAGAGTCACCTGCTTTTCAATCACTTCAAGATATCATCAGTGAGATGAAAAGACTACCCACCATATCTGTCACCTCGCCATCAAAAGTCAATGATTTTCACAAATCAACCGATGGACCCAGAGGCAGACGTTTTTCTGAACCGTTCCATACGACAGACGGTAGCAGATTTTCAAAGCATAATAAATATCACGATGGTTTACAACCTATTAACGAATATTTGGATGAAAAGGACATACCCACCAGTGAGAATGAAAAGGCGTCTTTTGTGTCACAGCATCATCTGACCCCCGCAACACATCAAAAGCGAACCCGAAGTCAATCTGGTAATATATGTGAAAGTTGGATGCCATTATTCTTTTTTTTACTAATTATTTTATATAGTACCCGATACATTATCCCCAGTACAGCAACCTGAGCGCAAAGCGCTCTATCCAGTCCATCTCAATGACATGGATGCACTGGCCCAAGTGCGTGGGCATAAATTATTTTCAGGCATCTTACGAGTCGATTGGCAGGATAGCTCCGATGCCAATGTCGAATGCGAGGAGCTTGATGGTGAGAGTATTTACATCTATGGTTCCCGAAACCGCAACCGTGCCATTGACGGTGATGAGGTGGCCGTGGAGCTCGTTGATGTCGATACCATGTTGATGGAAAAACAGAACAAAAAACAGGCACGGCATACACGACGCATGTCATCCTCATTGTCCTCCATCCCCGAGGACAATACAACGGTGATGGTGAAACCTAAATATTGCGGAAAAGTGGTGTGTATCCTTGAAAGACCAAGAAATATGCTCTTTTCAGGGTAAGTTGATTTATGGATGAATTGGAACTTGTCGTCCTCATCGCTATATATAGAACACTTTCACTTCAAAGACCACACGCAAAGAATTTGGATAATAGTAGTCGTGAGAAAAAAACAAGCAACCCGAAAATTATTTGGTTTATTCCAGCCGATAAACGCTTACCTCTTGTGGCCGTGCCTATTAAACATGCACCAACGGATTTTGTAAAACATCATGGAGAGTATCATAATAGGATTTTTGTTGTAAGTTGGATGATTTATACATAAAAACACGCTTATTGAAATTTTATAAAATGAAAAAAGGGAAATATCACACGCTGGCCTGTTACTTCCCTTCACCCGTTTGGTACTATTGAAAAAGAGATTGGCTGGATGGGCGAGCTCGATGTCCATTTAGGTGCTCTTATGGCCGACCATCATTTAAAGGATGATGAGTTTACCGATGGTTTGATTAAAGCGTGCAACTCTGTACCCATCATCAATGACGTCCATAATAGACGGGATTTATGCGATTTAAATATTTTTACCATTGGGGAAGATGATTGTGGTAAAAAAAAAAGCAAATAAGGATATATTATTTCTTTTTATTTAACTCCATTTATAGACACTGGTCATGCATTCTCAATAAATTGCCCTGAAAAGGATGTGATAGAAGTAGGCATCCATGTACCTGATGTCATCAAGTTTATCAAAACCGGAAATGCACTCGATCGTGAAGCGCGTGAAAGAATATGTGTGGTTAAACTTGTCAATAAGACAATTCCCATTTTACCAAGTGCTTTTATTGAATCCCATTTTAGTCTGAAGCCGAATAAAGAAAGGTTCAGTATTAGAAACCATATATGCAGTTCTTGTTTTAACTTACTTTTATATCTCTATATAGATCGGCTTATTCTGTTATGTGTCGATTTACAGAAAATGGAGTTCTATTGCATGCTTGGATTGGTGCCACCATCATTAAAAGCAAAAAGCACATCCATTTCAAACAAAAGCAAGAAGAAGGAGACCTGAAAAAGCTGTTACATCTTTGTCAGAAACTACAAAACAATCGCATTCAAAACGGTGGCAGACTCAGCCTTACCAAATCGAATCTTGAATTTGACTTTGGACCAAGTGGATACCCTACTGGCATCCATCGTGTTGACGAAATGAATGACGACACACGTGTTCTTTTACAAGAGATTTTAACCATTGCAAATTTAGAAGTGGGACAAAAAATATCGAGCCGCTTCCCTGATCAGGCGTTATTGGTGAGACAAGAAGAACCAAAAATGTCAAAGCTGGTAAGGTCTTGTATATAATATGTCTATATATTGACTAAAAGAAAACGATCCTTAGGAACTTATTCAGGATTATTTTGAAAATAATCAAAACACAGGTTCCATCTATGGTTTATTCGAGCTGGCAAATGAAGAAATGGATGAAGAAAAGAAACAGAGCTTGCTTCATTTGATTTGCAAGTCCATCACACCACCTAAATTTTTTAGTGCAGGCTCTGTTGATATTTCAAAATACAATTACTTTAGCTATGGCACACCCATCTATGCCTTGTTTACAGAACCTACTCAACATTATGCATCCATTATGGTGCAGAGACAATTACAGGCAGTTTTAAAAGGAGGTAGTTGTAATGATGGTCATTCCTAGTCTTCGCATTTAACCATACAAATATATAGAGGAACAAGAGAATGAGAGCTTTGATGTAATAGATAAGATTACAAGACACTGTAACGGTGTAGGACTCTCCATCCGTACTGCTGAGCAAGAAAGTCGTACGCTCTATACAGCAGCCTATATCTATCAACTCTGCCTGGCGAACCAGCCGCTTGTGCTCCGAGCCTATGTACTGGGGATCCATACCGAGACTACCATTATAATTTATATCCCAGAATTTGATCTTGAGATGCCCTTGATACTAAATGAAGCGTCTTTACCAGGTCACCCAAAAAACTACTGCGATTATGATAGTGCATTACACAAGATGAAGGTGATCTGGTATAATAACGATCAAGAGACGGTTCAAGTGCTAGAATTCCTTTCTGTTGTTGATGTATGCATCGGTGCTGATATGAAAGTAGTTAAGCCTGTATTATTAGTTGAATTATTGCATCCAAATGCTTGAATAAAATGTGAGAGAGTGAGGCCAACTCCGCTTTTTTTTTCGGCATTCCTTAAAAGTAAATTGAAACGACGTCATTTTGAACGCGGTTTTTTTTTCTGTTTCTGTTTCCCCTTTCCAACTCATCTTTCTCTCTCTTTTTTAAACTTTTTATTTTTTTTCTAATTGCCAGGTTAGTGCCTTAAAAAAGAGAGAGGAAAAACCAGAAAAGAAAAAAAAGGGGAGGAAAAAGGACTTTGTCATCTTGTTCCTTTTTTAAGCTAATTTACATTATATAAAGAAGCGAGTTTTGATTTAAACAAATAAATAAAGTAATAACAAATACATAAACAACAATAATAAGCATAATAAACAAGAACAATGCAATCAAACACTG
The DNA here is from genome assembly GCA_024140375.1 of Backusella westeae. NCBI lineage: Eukaryota > Fungi > Mucoromycota > Mucoromycetes > Mucorales > Backusellaceae > Backusella > Backusella westeae. The sequence continues at coordinate 13,518 of VCJG01003898.1, read as the reverse complement.
AAGACGAAAAGAAGTGGAGATTTGCCCAATGTTTTGGCGACAAAGGTGATTCCGACGACATTACAGAAGGTAAAAATAACAAATAAAATTGCCTCAAAATATACATACTAAAATAAACTTACAATGATAAAAAGCTGATATTATTTCATCTGTCGAGTTTGATCACACGGGTGACTATCTGGCTACAGGAGATAAGGGCGGCAGAGTGGTTCTTTTTGAACGTAATGACGGGGTAAATGTTGCTGTGTTTTGTTGCTATAATAATAATAATGGTTATTTATTATTATTATTATTATTATTATCGTTATTATTATTATTATTAGAAAAAGGGCTGTGAATACAGGTTCTATACAGAGTTTCAGTCGCATGAACCCGAATTCGACTATTTGAAGAGTTTGGAAATAGAAGAAAAGATCAATAAGATTAAATGGTGTAGAAGAACCAACGCAGCTCATTTCCTTTTATCAACAAATGGTAAATACAAGAGAAACAAGAGCATATCATCATACTAACAATCCAAATATTAGACAAGACCATCAAGTTGTGGAAAGTATTTGAACGAAGCATCAAGGTGGCTCATGAGTTGAGTTTACCCGACCAATCAGTGCCCCAGCAATTAAACATACCCAAAATAGCACACCAAGACAATGTCGTTGCTGCTGTTCCTAGACGAATTTATGCCAATGGTAAATGAATACTTCCCCTTTTTTTATTTGTTTTTTTTATTTACACTAATACACTTTTTGAAACGATTTTAAAGCTCATGCGTACCACATAAATTCGATCTCAGTCAACTCGGATAGTGAGACCTTTATATCTGCTGATGATCTGAGAATAAACCTTTGGAATCTTGATATTTCGGAACAGAGCTTCAGTAAGTTACAAGATAATAATAAGATAATAATATAGGTTTATTAAATCAGTCCCAAAAAGATATCATTGATATCAAGCCTGCCAACATGGAGGAATTGACCGAAGTCATCACTGCAGCCGAATTCCATCCTCAGCAATGCAATCTCTTGATGTACAGCAGCAGTAAAGGAACAGTCAAATTGGCTGATATGAGAGAATCTGCATTATGCGATCAGCATGCTAAAGGTAAAAATTGCAATCCCTTATTTAAAGGGGGCATTTTGGACTAAATCAGTATATAACTAGTGTTTGAGGCTACTGAGGATCCAAACAATAGATCCTTCTTTTCTGAAATCATTTCATCTATATCCGATGTCAAGTTCAGTCCTGATGGTCGTTATATTCTTGCACGTGATTATTTGACATTGAAGATTTGGGATATCAATATGGATAACAAGCCTGTGCAGACAATCAATATTCATGACAATCTTCGTAGCAGCTTGTGTGATTTGTATGAGAATGACTGTATATTTGATAAGTTTGAATGCATGTTTAGTGGTGATGGACAGTAAGTTTGGGTATTTTGTGGTATTTTGGAGAGAGATGATTAAACGCTTTGCCATATTTTAGAAATGTTATGACTGGTTCCTACAGTAATAACTTCTCCATCTATAATCGTGGTACAAGTGAAGAGATTTCTCTTCAGGCAGACAAGAGCGCGTTCAAGGCAAAGCGCCTTGGATCTGCCAAAAACAAGCTGGGCATTGCCGGTAGAAGAAGAGAGGACAATGATCCACTTGATTTTAACAAGAAAATACTGCATGCTTCTTGGCATCCCAGAGATAGCATCATTGCTGTGGCTGCTACAAACAATCTTTTTATTTTCGCGTAAGTTCATATTTTTAAACCAGGTTGTTTTTATTGTTTATTAACGCTTTCTCTTTCTTTTTCTAAATAGTGGGAATTAATTGATAAATACATACACAAACGCGCACAACCACACATATACACACACATACTTTGTTTTATCTTCTTTGTTTCTGTTTGTCACTAAATGACATTTATAAGCTTTCTATCAATCCAAACATCCTTAAGAGTACTGTATTTTTCATTTTTCATTTCTTTAATATAAATATATAAATATATGAGTCAACAAATGGTGTAATATTATGAGTTTTCTCTTAATAACAATAAATAAATATAAATGTAGTAACACAACAATAAGGAATGAGTCTCTATAAAACTCTTTATTAAGTGGAAGAGGGAGCTCATAATAAATCAACCGTAAACATCTTAAATAGTACACTGAGTCATAATACGTGACACAAGTTATATCATCGATAAGATACATCATACATAATAAATGTATGATGGAAATGTCAAATACGACAAATGGCATTGCTCGTTTTATGGTATTTAGAGTAAAGTTTACATGGGTTGGGTACCATTGATCGATAGAGAATGAACATATCAAATGAATGAGTAAATCATGTGTGTTATTATATACAAAAGAAGTAAGTGTGTATAACAAGATGTAGTAATAATAGGTGAGCTGTGGTTTCAGTGTTAAATTCATTTATCAGAAAAAAACTTGTTTTTCTTTCTTTCTTTCTTTCTTTCTTTCTTTTCTCTCATTCAAACATGATTAACAAAAGACGTACCTCTTTACTCCCTTCGATCAAAGTGACATCAGTTATTCCAAAATATGGTAGGATATGATACAATATATATTGATTATGATACTTACTTTTACTCTTATTAATATCAATAGTTAACCATCACCCTTTATGATACACTTCTTTCATTTGTGATAACAATGAAAATGGCTTTATGGAAGGAAGGAAAATAGCGAGAGTCCACTGTGTTGATTTTCACATCGTTTTCGCTCTTTACAAAAGGTAAGAACAATGTCATGTTCATTTAGAAATATATTTTTTCTGAAAGACATAATTTTGCATTGGCGCTATCCTTATTTAATTTGTAGTGCACATAAAGGTGTCTATAAAGTTCTTAGTGTAAACCTTAGTGCATGAAAAAATGTTCTTTTTTAAGACAAATTTTACAAAAAGATTCAAAGAGAGCCCAAATTTAACAGATGAGGAGAAAAACGAGCTCAATTGGAAGAAAGCTGCTGAGCTTGACGCTAGCACAGCGCATAACAAACTATTGAGTCTTCAATTTTACAGAGTAATTGAAATTGGTAACTATTGAAAAACTAATAATCAAAGTTATAAATATAACTCTTATCCATATTTTAAAATATAAAAGAGTACATATAGGAAAACTGGTCATCGATTGATCTCCTGGAGGCCTTTGGACTTCATGTTAAATCACAAACAAGAGCAGATGTAAAAGATAAAGTAAAAGAGGCGACCCAAGAATTAAAGCAAGATCAAAAATCTGAAGAAGGCTTAGTGGAATGGTGCTCACATATTTTGGACGATGTCAATGTATGTATATGTATACTTCAGTTTTTTTTATTGATTTTTTTCTCTTTGATAAGCTTATCTTTTATTACTTATCTAGTTTTTCAAAACTGATGAACTTGCAATATATTGGAAGGATAGAATGAAGGCCTCTCTAGAAATAAAAAATGACGTACAGAAGAGTCTCGATTTTGGATACACCGAGTTTGGAAACTTTGATCAATTGGACACACCATTTTTAATGGAAATGTTGAGCCTGAAGTTCCACATGAAGTAAGTAAGTAAAACCATAAACGAATATATTTATTTATTTATCATATTTTCCAGGAGCAAGATGCCATTTTATTTGGAAACAAGAGCCCTGGAACCATAATCAAGCAGTATGCTCAGAGTAGACTGAAGGAATTCAAGACATTAACAGATAAAGAGAAATATGTCGTGGGGTAAATATCCTGTTCTCATAAACTTAATTCAACTTTTAATTAATTATGAATAGACTGAGTGCAAATGGAATTCTAAGTATATCTGATGATGTCCCTGACACACAAAAAAGGTTGTTCACCGAAGAGGAATGGACGTTAATTAAAAAGAAGTATAGTAGAGTCCCAAAACTGAGAAGTATAAAAAAGATAGATTCAAAACTAGAAAAAATCAATAAGGCACTGATGGCTGAAATGGCAGTTGATAATAGTTCTATTCGATACTAACACTGTAATTTTTTATAGGCTTTGAAGAAAAACGACTTAGAAAGACTATAAAAAAGCCAGAAAACTGGAGCTAAAGTATTTCAATAGCCCTGATCGTAACCTGTACTACATTTACGCACAAATGTAAAGTATTAACTTTAAATAAGAAGAGAGCTTATAATTCAAATGTATTAACTTTTATGATTACTAGTATAAATACTTATATGACAAGAGGTGACATATATAGCGAGAAAGACAAAAAGACGGAAGGTGACTTCATAGTTAAGCTGTGGGGCGAAATATTTGAAGAAAATTATCCCGTTAGTAACCTTTATTCAGTATGGCTTCGTGAATATTTCTTCCCAATAATTATTAAAAAGAGAAGAACAGAAGATTAAAACACTCATGATTATAATAATAATTAAAATGAGAATGTACTCATTATTATAATAAAATAAAATAAAAATATAGTGAACATAATAAAGGTTTATTTTAAAACTAAGCATTATTTCTCTTTTTCACTGTTTTAAGGACGGCTGCAACATAAGCATCAATTCCCTTTTCCCATCTGTTGACCATGCCCTTCTTGATGGTATATACTTCGTTTTGAATTAAAGCACCAGAGTCAGGATCTTCACCTTCAGAATCACTTGAGTTCTCTTCAGGCTCCAAAAGTTGCTTCAAGAACCAGACATCGTGACTAACAACAATAACAGCTCCGGAAAAGTCAAGCAGTGCTTCCAATAGGGTATCTACTGTTCCCATATCCAAGTGATTTGTAATTTCATCAAGAATAAGAACATGAGGTCTGTCATACAATAAAATAGCAAACGCCACTCTGTTACGTTGTCCACCACTTAATGTCTTGATCTTTTGTAACACGAGATTTCCTGATACACCAACTGTACCAAAGAATGCACGGCAATCATGATCTGATAATGTAGGGTATCGCGACTTCATGTATTCCACAGGCGACAATTCAACATCAAGTTGATCGACAATATGCTGAGAAAAGTAACCAATACGAAGAGATGCATGGTGGTACACTTGTCCGGATGTGGGTTGGACTTTACCTGTCAACATGTTGAGCAAAGTTGTTTTACCACATCCATTAGGGCCAAGGAAAGCAATACGAGCGTTTGGATCAATGTTGATGGAGAACTTTTCAATTGAATTGGTTGAGCTGCCATTGTATTTGAAAGTAACCTCTTTAGCAGAAAAAATAGGGCCATTGTAACGTATCTGGGTGGGTTCAGGAATTTTGATACTGGCAGTTTTTACAGCTTCTTCCACAACAACGTCCACACGGCTGCTAAGATGATAGCCAGCACGGTAACTGACCTTGAAGCGCTTGCCATCTTCTGTTTTTTCCATACCAAATCGCTCCAACTTTTTCTTGCGAGAATTAATCATACCGTGTCTCTTGTCATCACCAGTTGCTTTGGCCTTTTGAAGATTTTCTTGGATACTTGCTTGGATCTTCTTCTTTTTCTTTTCTTGGACCTATTTTTTCTTGTTATTAATCACTGACTTTTGTACAAGTGCTAAGGGGTTATACTTACATCAAGCAAGGCCTGCTTTCTTATCTTTTGTTCTTCTGTGTTTCGCTCCCAATCTTCATAATTACCAGCGTGATACTTGAGAGTCTTGTCCTTCATAATAATGGTTTCTTCGGTAACAAGGTTAAGGAATTCTCTGTCGTGAGAAACAATCACCACGGTCAAGTCTCCCATATCATTCAAGACATATTCCTGAAGCCAAAGAATAGCATGTAAATCCAAGTGATTGGTAGGTTCATCAAGAAGAAGAATATCAGGTCGCATAAACAAACTTTTGGCGAGAGCAATCTTCATACGCCATCCACCAGAAAAGATGGCTATTTCTTGGACGGTTTGTTTATCAGTAAAACCAAGACCTTTAAGAATCTTTTGAGCTCTGTTGCGGCGTTCATCTTCGTCAATCAATTCCATCTTTTCAAATACTTCGGTCACGACATTATTGGTCATTTCAGCAGTAACGTAGGTTTGGGGATTGAGTTTGGAGAAATCGGCGTATTCCTTTTCGAGCCTAACCTGTTCTTTTCTGGCAGCGCGACCACGTAAGCCAGAGCGCTTAATGGCCAAACGGGTAGCAGCATCAAGAGTATCCTTAATACGGGATTTCATAATTGTGTACACGACTTGGTTAAGTTGTTCATTGTCTTTGGTCATTTGAGATGCATCATTAAGGACAGATTGAAGCACTATGAGAAAATATAGATATATATCAGTAAATCAATATAAAACCCAACCATACACTGAGGAAATCCCATTTTTTTTTTACCTTTATTTTCACGAATAGCAATGGTTGCAGCTCTATCAGCACTCAACACTTCCTCTACAACGGTAGTAGATTCATCAAAGTCTTCCAATTGAGCGATATGTAAGATATTGACATTTTGAGGTAAACCAACAAGAATATTTTCGGCCATGCATTTCATTAAAATAGACTTTCCAACACCATTCTGACCAACCAAACCATATTTCACGCCTTCCTTAAGCTTGAGATGAGCGTCAACTATTAAATCACGTTGATCGACAGTAATGTTTACACCGGGTAAATCAATTTCTTTGCTACTTGTTTCAAGTGTTTCAGTGTGGAATCTACTTTGTTGTGATATCGCAACGATGTTTGGTTCACCATCTTCATGGTCCTCTTCATTATTAGTTGCATCCTTCTTTGAGCGTCTTGTGCGCCGTGATTTAGCAGAATCAGTTGTTTTACTTTTGACTTTCGTCTCCAACTATAAAAAAAAACTGATAGGGTCAATTTCCTTTTTCTTATCTTTTTTTAACTTTTCTGCAGACGGATAAATACCTTTTTGGGCTCATCTTTCTCAGTTGCTGCCGGCTCTAATTTTTTCACAGAGGGTGGACTTGCTTTTGCTTCTTCAGTATCATTCTGAGCACCGGATCCCATTTTCTGGAAAAATTCTTTATAAAACTCGTCAATCTTTCCACTGTCGACATCAGCATCCACAAGAAACGTTTCAGTTGAACCTCGCACTTCTTCTTGATCAGCAATGGACAAGTCATCCAACATGCCTTGTACATATTCTAGTGTGTCTTCGTCTAACTTGACGCTGTACTTTTCTAGTTGTGAGACGAATACTTTTGAGGCCATAATAAGTGTTTATTGTTCTCAATAATAATAATAAAAAACCTTTAAACATTCTTCCTTATATATGTTTGCTGCGGTAACCAATGATATAGGTGTAAGCGGCACTATAGTTTAAACTCAGTTGCCGCAGCAGTGCTCAAATCGCGGATATAGAACAAACACAACTCACTGTGCACGCAGATGGCACATTACCAATGACCAGATAAAAGTGTAATTTTTAATAACCTTAACCTTCATACCCATGGCTTCTTACAACTGATAAGCGATCTCACATTCTTTATATAAAGAGAGATATTGATCGTCGTAGAAACAGGTTACATCTAACTTGCTAAACACACAACCGACGATTTTGTAAATCATTTGCAGTGCAAAAAAAAATTGTCATGGAACATTCCGATTTTCTGGTGCTTGTACATCTAAGAAAAGGAAAGTTCTGTCAAAATACTTCAAATGGTTGTTTTTCCGTTATGTTTGTTTTCATTTGTCGTTTGTTAAAAATGGATAATGAAATAGCCATTTCTTTTGTGCCTTTATTAATCCAACATTTTTATTGAGGTATCCTTCATATTTAGTCTAATACCTTTTAGGAAACTCAGTCAAATGACTAATATCTTTTAAAAGTGACGTTCAATGCGATACGAACTCATTTGAACATATCATACTAAGGACGTGTATCTCTTTTTGATCAATTTGGTGAAAGCTTAATTTTAATAAAGCACGTGAATATTATAATTGACGTCAAGATTTCTACTATCACTCTTCCGCCATCAACAGTTATCAGAGAGCTGTATTTACCCTGGACTGTTCTAGCTGAAGGAGCAACTCCCAATATCTGTCTCCATACTTACAAAATGGATGATCCCTAGACTAGCCCAATTTTTTATAAATAGAACCCATTTTGAACCTAACGAACACTGGCGGTCTTTGGTATAATGCATATACTCTCTATACGTGATAATACAACAATGAGTGGAGAGAGCTATGTGGTGGCATATTTTACGTGTGCTGTAGGTACATAAACACATTTGGAGCTTGAAAATAAATATTGGATCTCTTATTAAAGTTGACAGATAGATAGATGTGGTAACCTCACCAAGAGTAACACAGAGTTACAAATATGATATTATAAACGAAAGCATCGATTTATTTATCTAAAAGTCGGTGATCAACTTATACAGCAATGATGATATTTAATCAATCAATTTTGAAGCAAAACCGCATTTATATCACAGTAGGCCAAATCCAGGTAAAACTCTGTTTCGCATGCTTAAAAGTGCTACACAAATGATTCGTTAAGCTATTAATGCAGGTCTTTTTTTTTTCTCGAAAACATATTCAAATTCAATCTTCACAGTGTAAAAGTATTCCTATTAAAAGGAGTACATTTTTAATTAGTGGACTGAATGGAAAGCAGATTATTAGAATAAAGCCATGTGATAGTGTTTCTATTGGTGACTAATCACGGTTCGCTTTTTATGAAGTACAGTGAAAACAAATGAAAAGGTGAAATTTGAAAAACTTGTACGTGTGATCATGGACGTTGTTACTCAAATTAGGTTTACTCGTCATACAATAAAGCAAAAATGATTTCAGGAAACCTTTCGTTCACACCTTTTAACTATTAATCACTTTTTAATAATAAAATCAGATATGGACAGACTTCCTAACGAGTTATTACATAATATATTTATTTCGTTGCCAATTGTACAGAAACAGGAGTGCATACTTGTTTGTCGGAAATGGAGCCATATAATACGCACACAAAGCTTATTGCATACCATTGCAATATGCTATAAACCAGTTATTTTTAGAAAGTTTACTAAAATGGTCGAAAAACACCCAGCTCTTGGCAAGCAAGTAAAAGACCTGACACTGATTCGCTGCATTACTACAGACTACGATCGAAGAAAACTATTCCGCCTTTTCCCCAATCTGAAAACGATCAAAACTACCAAAGCAATCTATGCAGAAAACTACACCTTTGCTCAAGAGACATTAGAGTCCATTTCATTGAAAAGTCAATTGGAGTACATTGAAGATTCAAATCAATGTGAAATGACTCGATCGCTGTTTACCTCTGGTTTGTGTCCTAATCTCAACACACTCACGCTGGACTTGGCATCGATTCGTATTTCACACAGAGATATTTACCCACAGTTCATGCAAACCCTTTTATTAAAAAATCTAACTCTATTGCACGCGATTATTACGATGAATGATTGTGATGTAATACATTGTAAACTTCCATCGCTACAATCACTCAGATTATTCGAGTGCGATCTCATGGAAGGCGCAGCTCCAGAAGATACGTTGCCTGCTTCTAGAATGATCACGCTGCATATAAAGTTTAATCATTTTCAGCAGCAGCACGCCACTGATTGGCCAAAATACATTAGCAGCAAATACCCAAATTTGGAGCATTTTAAATACTCTATAGATACCTTTCGTCTTTCAGCAAGCAACTTGAAACTGCTACTCAATCAGGGTTACCCGCACGTATTACAAAAATTAGGTCCTCAATTAAAGTCATTTGAGCTTGTCTATGCCGGACAAAATGGTACCATATTTAAAAAGCTAGATCAATTCCGATGCCAGATCAAAGAGTTGGAATTACACGGCATAAATCAGGCGTCTCCGTATGCTTTGTCCGAATCAGATCAATCCGAATACGTAGAAGCGCTTTCTTTATACAGGGTGCAGCCTTTACAGTTTGGATGGCTAAAAAGGATGAAATCCCTCAGGTCATTGAAATTATACTATAATGATATACGGGACGTATTTGCATCAGACGATTCTGAAGAGGAAAACGACTACTACATGGAGTCTATTCATTTGAGCAAACTACTCCAGCTGTGCCCAAAACGTGTAGAGTCGGTGGCCATATTCAGTAGCAGTGTGACATTTGACACCACTACAGATCCCCAATTCCAGATAAAAGAGTTATGGCTACGCAATGTAGACATCCGATCTTTAAACTTTGACCAATTTATCACAAAGTGCTTTCCGAATCTTCATGTACTAAAATTGGATTTTACAATAGCAGAAAAGGATGTAACATTATCTTTTCCAAACCACCACTTCTCGGTGCTTGGATTTCGGTTGGGGTTTTACGAATTTGATTTTGCAATAACGACACTAAACAATAACAAGACACACTTTTTCAGTAAAAGAAGCAAGGAAGTCCGTAAAGATTATTCTCTATTTGGCAACGAGATTGTGCCGACGGAAAAGAAAGATTTTGTAGAGGGAGAGTTTATTAATGTGGTTTGTGGCTCTACATCTTCACTTTATTTGAATAATAAAATGGCATATTTTTAATTAAATAAAAATAAGAGTCTTTACAACAATCGTATTTTTAAAGTTGAGATAAAAAGGACTACAAAAAATAAATGTGTTTGTCTTCTCAAATGAAGAAAATCGTACAATAGTGGGAGTCAGAAACTGTAGATTTCGGTTTTTGTAGAGTTTTTTTAAAAAACTCAGCCAATGAGATTTACAGAAAAAGCCTACAAAAATCAAAATTCTCTACATTAAAATCGGTGTGGAGTTTTTCACATTTTTGTAGAGTTTGATTTTTTGCATAATATTCCACCTAATTCAGGCTTCAATTGTGTAAAGCCAATCTCTACATTTACAAATCTACAAAAGGAGTCAGAAACAAATTAATTTTATTTGCTCTCGGAATATTCAAATGAAACTCTACAAAAACCGAAATCTGCAGTTTCTGACTCCCACTAATGTTGGGTTTTTTTTCCAAACGATTTGCGTATCGGAATTTTTCTGCGTGTGTAATAAAATAAGCTTGAAGTCGGTAGTTAAATTGATGCCTGAGGATTGGCTGAAAGTTTAAGAGATATAATAAATATGGAGTATTTATTACAATAAAAAAAAATTGCTTCATAAGTGGTATATGAATGGACGCATGGATGATGAGGATGATATGGTTCTCGCCTCAGGAGAACTTCATATGCTGAAAGAATTGTTCCAATCTAAATATGCCGACATTGAAACTATCTTCGCCTCTCATAATACTCATCTATCGGATGAGGAGGTGTTATCAGACGTCGAATTATAAATTAATGATTAATAAGCCTTTATTACTCAAAATGGGATCTTTGAACTGTCAAAGTTTAATTAAATCTCACAACCCTATCAAACAATCTCACTTTCTTCGCCACCTTCGTTCAACCAAACTCGACCTTTTAACTTTTCAAGAGTCTCATGCCTCTCCTCAGAACATTGAAACTCTTAACTCTCAATTACGTCCTACTCAAGCCTTGTGGACTCCCCACTGCGGCATTGTCTCCTTTTCGTCTTCTATAATTCTCTCGCCAAACCTCATCAATGATAATGATCGCATCATTCTTACTCGGGTAACCCATACTCAAGCTCTATCTCCTCAACCTCTACGCTCCCGCGCGGTCCGGCGAACTACGTCGTCCCTTTTTCGAGGCAGTTGTCCAGATACTTCATCGTCCTGATCTCACCATTGATTTGAATCGCCTCATTATCACGGGTGACTTTAACTACTCCTACGATCGCCCACACCTTTTTAATGAAACCTCAGCTGACTGGGTGGCTTTCTTGGACGCCTCCTTCACCAACGCATTGACCCATGCTGACCTCCATCACCTGCCAACTTTTAGGCGTAGCAGAATCCCTATCTCTACAATTGACTACATTTTCGTCGGCGAATCTTTCCGGTCCCAGGTCACTCACTCTAATCTTATATCTCTGCCGGATTGGACTGACCATGCCCTACTCGAAGCACACATTCAGATTGGTATCTCTCCCACTGGCCCCGGCCTCTGGCGTGCTAATCCCGTATTACTTAAGTATGCTTCCTATAAAAAACAACTTATAGATGATCTTACCTCTGTCATTGAGTTATTCCCTCCAAATGAGTCTCCTCAGACACAATGGGATAGACTGAAAAAACAGATCAAAGTCACTACCATGGCTTATGCTAATATTCATGTGGCATGGCGGAAGAAGAAGATAAAAGAATTACAGAGTCAGCGCAACAGGTTCATGCGTGAACACCGTTCCTATGAAGAGCGTGCAATACGAGTGCCTATTTATGATCGCATCCTTAAAAGCCTACATTCTGAACTTATGACTATTGAGGCACTCAAAGCCGGCAACCGCTGGTTATATGGGGCTGAAACCTCCATCAAATATTTGAATGGTCTGTATAAAACCAGGCAGGACACGCAACTTATAACCAGCCTACGTGCCACGCCCACTGATCAGCCTACCTCTGTTGCCTCCGAGCTCTTTCCTATCGCTCAGGATTTTTATCAGAACTTGTATACTACTGATAAAGTGGAGGAAAGTGCGGTGATTGACTACTTTGACCACCTACCAAACTTACCAAGCCTTTCTGCCGAACAGGCCGCCCGTCTCAGCGTCCCGATTACTCTTGAAGAAATCTTGCGGGAGACTCGCGAAGTCGTTGCTAAAAGAAGCAGTCCTGGTGAAGATGGTCTCTCTTATGCTCTTCCGTATGAGGTGTTCAGGTTTCCACCCATCCAGACTCTTATGTTAAATGTTTTCAACCAAGCTTTTACTCATCGTCTTTTTCCACCTTCTTGGCAGGATATACGGGTGCGTCTGCTCCCCAAAAAAGGTGACCTCACTCTCTTGAAAAATTGGAGGCCGATCTCTCTGATCAATTGTGACGCCAAAATTTTTACTAGGATACTCAACTCAAGGATTAAGGAGCTTCTGGGTTCGCTCATTAACCGCTTTCAAACGGGATTCCTCCCCCAACGTAGCATCGCGGATAATGGCCTCCTTCTTCAACTCATTGCTAAACATGCCTGCGACACCGCCTCCCCCTCCGTGGCATTATCTCTAGATCAGGAGAAAGCATATGATAGAGTTCATCCGCTTTATCTGCACCATACCCTGACCCGTTTTGGCTTCCCTCTTATGCTGGTTAACTCCATCACTAGTCTGTTCTTTGGCAACAAGGTTCGTGTCAATGTCAATGGACGGTTCACGGATCTCATTTATCAACAACGTGGATTACGCCAGGGCAACCCCTTGTCCCCTATCCTGTTTAATCTCGCAATGGAACCTTTCCTATGATATATACTGCAAGATAGACAATTTGTAGGTTATCCTTTGCCGCCGTTACAAAACGAACGCTGTCCTTCACCTAACCCTGTTAAAATCCTGGCATATGCCGACGATGTATGTGTGTTCTTATCGGCGACGCGGGACTTCGACCTCCTCCAACGCCATCTGCTTAATTATAACCGTGTTTCCAACTCCAAAATCAACATGGACAAAACAGAGGCTTTGTTTCTCAATGGGCATCGTAACTACGAGTGGGTGACATATCTCCAACAATTCTCTATCACCAAATGGCATGATCGGCACGCCCAGGC
>VCJG01003895.1:11173-23990 GCA_024140375.1 Backusella westeae | reverse complement strand
CACGCAAATAAAAAAATTAAACACGCAAAAAAAAAAATCAGATGCGCAAATCGATTGGAAAAAAGCAATAGGAGTTTATTTGATTCAAGTAGTTCTATCGTGAGCACCAAGCTGTGAGGTATCTATCCTAATGATTTTGATATGTGCGTGAGGCACTGACTGTATAATAAAGTCTTGTCAATGCTCTTAGTGTTTGAATCTAATTGATTATTATTGTAGATGTACAACAAGTAAGCAAGAATGAGAAAAGGTGATATATCATTCTATTGTTTGAAACAGTTGGATCCTTATTGTGAATAATATCTGTATATAATATATGGTATTTGTAGTCCTTTTGTTTGAATCTGGTTTGGATCCTTATTGTGGACTATAAGAAATGATAAGAAGATAAAAATGAGCAAAGTAAGTCGAGATATAATAAGAAGAAGAAATAAATCAAAATATAAGACCAAAATTACCTTTTTACTATTAGTTTATCGTGTAGTCACGTACAAACGTTCGCGCACTTTTAAAAAAAATCGTACCTTTCTTTTGACAAATAAATGAAGCAATTCATTTTGTGTGTACCATGCTTTTACATAAGCATAATTCTGAATATTTTTGGAAGACACCTTTTTTTTTCTAGAAGAATTGTGCCTGCATTTTCAATACTTATTTAGGAATCCTTTTTCTTTCTATAGCTGCTTCTTTTGGAACGCATAATAATTGAATGTAAAACATTGAAAAAAACAGAACGTAAGAAATAGCTTAAGGTTGCTTAAATTCGCATACATTGCGTACTAAAAGGGAATATTTGCATATACTTGGCCTGTGTTATCATGGATCAATGCGCATGGCTCTCACTGTGAGCTAAAATGCAGGAGATGATGTCATGTGATGATTAACAGAGAAAGCAATTAACGTTAACGTCAAATTTCCAATGCTGAGATCTTGCAGGTAACATTGCCCTTCCAAAAAAGAAAATAAGAGGTATGTTTATTCTTTATTTCACAAAAATAATAAAAAACTACGCATTATTTCTGTGGATTCATCATACCAGATTTGCACAACCCTTGGGTTGAGAAGCAAGCCCGATGGAAAAAGGTATTTCAATATTTGTGTTCAACTGGATTTCTCATGTTATTAGCTTGATTTGACTACAAAATTTGTTTCAAAATCGGAAGATGTCTGTAATATTTTAGCTATGATGAAGAAAATAAGTCACTGTTTTTATATTACATAAGTGATTTTGTGTATGTGTTTGGGAGAAGTGTTGCAATAAACAAAAAAGATAGAAAGAATAATTATAATTCAGTATGTTCGTAGTTTTTAAAAATGATATATATATATATAATCATTGAACAAAAAATAAGTTCTTTTTCAAACAAAACGCAATAGCCAACAAAGTATAACATTAACTGATTTGGATTTATCCGATGCTTTTGCGTTATTGTTTATATCAAAAACATTATTTTTCAGTACATTCTGACAAACCCACAATTACTAGCGTTCGTACACGCCACTTTTCCATTACGGTCAAAATGCCGATACAAATCTATCAAAAATTGTGAAAACGTCATTTAAAACGGAATGATAGTTATTCAAGTGATATATGGCATCGAACATGGATATTATATTCCACGAATATTGTATTTATTTTGATGGAAAGTCAGCTTAAGATGTCCATTTTAAATCTCATCAGCTTCCTGGGCGCAGTACTGTATTAATTTGTATAAACTTTTTAATGAAACACAGCCTTAAAACATTTCTCACATCAGAATATATTTGGCTAACATCTTATATGCGTAGAGCATTGGCGTGATTGTGACTGAATATTTGAAAGCTTTACTTCTTTTCATTTTTTGACCGAGCGATAGGAATTGATCAACAAGGTAAAAAATGCTATATTAAGAAAGTCTGTGCCACTTTCATTCGGACTGCCATCCTGCGATCGTAAATTGAAACAACGCGCTTTTCTCCTTAATAAGGGAAAAGTATACTCATGAATACATTCATACATCCTTTTCCACTTTTTTTTTCAAAAAGAAATCCCAGGAAAATGTCTGGGAGTAGTAAGCAAGGGTATAACGCTATACCTGAATATAATGAACAACAACCGCCAGAGAACCAAAATCATGGACCTCCAAGTCCACCAAGTTTTGGAGGTCGCGTAAAGCAGCTTAAAGTACTCCATTATCTTCGTAGCCATTTGGCCTCTTTGATTTGCCTCTTAGTTACTGTCGCTGCTATTTTATTTGTTGTTTTCGCATCCGTATTACCGGAAGCAGCACCATTTCCTGCGAAGCACCATCCACATACCGTCACGGTAGGCGTTTCCCAACTTACCATGGATGCAGGTCGCGCGAAATGTGAAAAAATTCAATTAAAATCCAGAGAAAGAAACACTCCAAGCCCAAAACGTAAAAACCCCAGAGCTGTTGCTGATCAAGTGCCTATTCTATTGAAAAATGCTATCGTTTGGGATGGCCAAGGTGGTGTTCTTGAGAATGTCGATGTATTCATTAACAACGGCACTGTTGAACAGGTCGAGAGCAATATTAAATTGGGTAAAGCTTTACGAGATTCGATAAAGGTTATTGATGTTGCTGGTCATGTTGTCTCCCCAGGTTTAGTAGATATGCACAGGTAATACTGTTCAACTTTTTATTTTATTATCATGAAGAAATATAACTAAAAAAAAATCACTAGTCATATGGGAGTCAACTCATGGCCAGAGTTTGCTGGTACTGATGATACCAACGAAATGACCCAGCCTTTAACACCTTTTGTTCGTACTCTTGACGCATTCAACCCTTCAGATAAAGCTATCCGCATCGTCTCGTCAGGTGGTGTTACCACTGCGCTAGTGTTACCAGGCTCAGGCAATTTAATGGGAGGTGAAGCTTTTGTATTCAAGCTTCGTCATGTCGATACCCTCAGTAATGATGATATGCTTGCTCAGGCAAACATTGATGAACAACAAGATACTAAATGGAGATGGATGAAGATGGCTTGTGGTGAAAATCCAAAGGTAAGTGATCTTGTGATGTTTACACCTATGTTACACGAACCTTATTTTGTCTACCTCCTCAATAGCGTGCGTACGGAAGCCAAGGTCAAATGCCCTCTACACGTAAGCGAAAATGAACTTTTTTTTTTAATCAAGCAAATAAACTGACTTTTTTTTTACAACATAATGAAAAGGTCTTGGAGAAGCTTATCTTTTCAGAAAAGAATTAGCCCGAGCTCAGAAGTTGATGCGTGAGCAAGATGATTGGTGTAGAGCTTCTCAAGATACTTCCGTTCGCTTTAACACTGCTTTCCCTGAGGATTTAAGCCTCGAGTCTCTCATAGCTCTTCTCCGCGGTGATGTTTTACTTAATGTTCACTGTTATGAGACCCATGATATCGAAGCAATGGTTCGTCATTCACTTGAATTCAACTTCACCATCAGTGCCTTCCATCATGCCCTTGATGCATATCGTATTCCTGATATCCTTCGCCGTGCTCGCAATAACATTACTATTGCTACTTTTGCAGACCACTGGGGTTATAAAAAAGAGGCTTTCCAAGCTATTCCTGAAGCTCCTAAGATTTTGTATGATGCTGGCATCCCTGTTGCTTTAAAAAGCGATCACCCTGTTCTTAACTCCCAGCATTTAGTTTTTGAAGCTGCCAAGTCTAGCCACTATGGTTTACCTCCTCAAGAAGCTTTCAAAGCCGTTACTTCCGTTCCCGCTAATGCTATCGGATTAGGTCATCGCGTTGGTTCACTTAAAGTTGGATATGATGCTGATATTGTTATCTGGGATCGTGAACCCCTTGAATTAGGTGCTACACCCTTACAAGTATTTATTGACGGTGTACCTCAGTTTGAAGAGCGGGACATAATTCCTGTGCCTGTCAAGAAGGTATCTACTAAGGACAGTGATAAGAAGGACACAGTAATGGATATTAACAAAGGCGCCAAAAGCTATGTACTTAAAAATGCTGGATATTCGTTTTTGGAAAGTGAGCCGGCAGTGGGCCCACTTGAACTTGTTGTTAAAGACGGTGCTATCGTTTGTTCTGCTGCAGATTGTTCCAATTCTATTATGTCGGTCCAGACTAATGGAGAAGAATTACCTGTATATGATCTCGAGGGGGGATATATCCTTCCTGTAAGTAGGGGGAGGGAGAAAAAAAGAGGAAGAGAGAGAAAGTTGTTATTAACTTAGTATTCATTCTCCTTGTTTACAGGGTCTTGTTGGTGTTGGATCTTCTCTTGGTCTTGTCGAAATTGAAGCCGAGGATGTCACGGGTGATGGTTTTGGCAGATCTAGTAATTCACACGATGCTAAGGATATCATCCAAGCAGTAGATGGCCTCAAACTTGGTACACGTCATTTGGAAGAGGCCTATAAGGGCGGTGTTTTAACTGCCATCACAGCACCTATGTCATCTAACGTAGTTATTGGTGTTTCTACTGCTTTCAAGACAGGATCCAGCTCATGTGAGGATTATTTAATGGGCATTTGTTTTTAAAGTTTTATCATTAGTCCTTACTTATTTGTTTTTTAGTACTAGAACCAAATGCATTAATATCATCTGCAGTCGCACTTCACTTGCAAGTTGGTACCGATGTAAAATCAAGCAGTTTCCCTACCATCTCTTCTCAGATCAGTTTTATTCGTCAAATCTTAAAAGATAATATCGACTCTAACAACTATTATGGTCAAGCAGCTCGAGGTGAATTACCTGTCGTTATTACTGCCCATAACAAAGATGAAATTGCCTCCCTAATTGTTTTAAAACGTGATCATGTACCTAAGGCACGTTTCGTCATCCATGGTGGTACAGAAGCGTACCTGGTTGCCCCTCACTTGGCGGAATTGAATATACCTGTTATTCTCCAACCTGTCTTGTGCACTCCTTCCAACTTTGATTCTATTCATTGTTTGACAGGTGCACCGCTAACTAACGGTACTGCTGGTCATGTTCTTCAAAGCTATGGTGTAAAAATTGGTGTCGGAATTCACGATGATGGATTAGCAAGAAACTTGGCATGGGATGCTGGATGGCTCTCTGCTACTTCACCCTCTTCCACTGAATTAAAGAATGGTGAGATATCGGAAAGTCAAGCCATTCAATTTATTACATCCAATCTTCGTGAAATATATGGTTTATCCAACTCTTTAGTGGGGAATGAAGAATTCATTGTATACTCGGGAAGTCCCTTCGACGTCAATAGTAAACTTATTCTTATTCATTCCAGTGAGGATGGTATTCACACTGTATCATAGAGTGGGTAGCAATAAAGGGCTATCCAAGTCTATTTAAATCTTTATAAATAAATATTTTCATATCTGATAGCTACTTATTTATTATTGTTATTATTATGAACTATAGATCAATATATGCACAAATCTGTATATAATCTCTTAATTTTACTAAATCGTATTTAAATGTGTATAAGCTCATCTATATATATGTATATCATTTCAGTTTCTTTATTTCATCCTTTTATTTTGGTGGTTTAACAGAAACATAAAAATATGTTACTATTTGATAGCTCCTTATTACCCAGTTAATTTTATAGGTGAGTTCTATGATAGTGATATATTGCGTAAGATATGAAACTGAAAGAGTATTTATAGAGACAATAAATTTTATGCCATTTTGGTCACGGAAGTGGCGCATGTAGTTCCGAGAGGTATAATATACGTATTACTTGTGAATCTAATAGAATGTCTGTCCAATTTAGCCATATGAGCCTGTGTATGCTCCAGCAATTTCAGAAAGTTTATCCAAAATTAAAAAGCAAAATAAAGCACCCAAGTGGAAGGAATGAGAATGATAATTTTAATATTGACAAAGAAATAAAGCATGAGTTTTATAGTAAAAGTCTGGAAAAGTACAAGTATGTAATGTTTGGAAATATATTTGTCCTTTAAACGAAAGTGTACTTAAGTGTTTGAAAAAGAACTAAAGAATACCAATAAGTCACTTTCGGACACACTGTATTCGAGGTTATGAAAAAGCCATATTGAATATTTAAATAATACGGTAACGTTTTGTAAACCAAACAATCCATCAAATTGACTGAATTATCATTTGAATTTGAGAAAGCAGCAACTTACCTAGATAGGAAATATGGACAAGCTTTCTGGAAAAGGGGGAACACAAAATGTGTGTATACAGGTAATTAAAGGACATTGTATGCCTTTTTGGGAAAATCATGCAAAAACGATGATCTCTTCTGAATATTAAGTTATTTTTTTTACCGAGCAAGAGGTAATTCTGATACATTTAAATGTATATAAACTGGATACCTTCTAAGTATGATATCACTGCATAGCTCTATGTAATGAAGATTTAGAGTATATTAATATATGTTTTGAGTCTCATGATACTCAAACTCTAAGGTTAGTGCATCAATAACCTTAGATTTTACATAGTCTTTTTTTTCTTACAAAAAATAAATACTGTATTTAGCTGAGGTATATGAAATCATTTATTTGGAATATTTTAGCCACATGGCTCTGTTGAGTTGTTTTTGTCAGGTGAATAGAATTACAAATGATTTGTAGTATATAAACAAACAACTCATTATGGACCTTCACGAGGTTCTAAGTGATTTTTTTTCCAACTCATTGTTTTTCCTCTCTTTTCTTTTGTCTCATTGAAATATTCGTTTTCTTTTTTTGCGTTTTATGGATCCTTATCAGCTTGGAAATTTTCCATACTCCTCATATCCACCCTCAGTAATGGGAACGGCTTATATGGGAAACTCTAACATTATGCCGCTACAAGCAAACCCCTACCAATCGCCCATACCTCCTTACCAACTAGTGAATGACTGTAAGTGCATTTTTTTAAAAAAAATAAGCCAATAAGAGAGTTGTGAGAGGTCAAGAGAGGAGTGAATAGACAAAGAAATGAAAAGATTAGATAGGGAGGTTTTCATGACAGAACTTTAATATTTTTGATTAACTAAATTAATTCGATTTAGCTTCTATACCACCACCTTCGATGTATCCGCAAACACCAGGATATCCGCCAACACCAGGCCCAACTTATCCATATCATTTACTCTACGAAGAACCCTCTTGTTGTGAAAGGTATTTTAAAAAGGGGAGGAAAAGATAAAGTTTTTATTAACCTAAAGCACTCCTTATTTTTCAGTCTAGCGGAGACATTTTGCTGTTGCTTCGGTTATGGTCAGCCTCGGGATCCATATGAGGAGAGCTTGATGAGGGATATTAATATAAGACGTAGAATGCTTAAAGAACAAAGAAAAGAGATGCAAGTCTATAAAATGCAACAAGAGAAACATCAGCAGCTACAGATACAGCAACAACAACTACAGCAACGGCAACAACAGCAGCAACAACAACAACAACAGGCTCTTCAAACACCAGAACAGGCAGCTGTTGTTTAATCGAAACGAAATATTGTAGAACAATCAAATGTATTCAACCCCTATATCTTAAAAAATCCTAATAGAGACATCTTGAAATCATCCCTTTGCAGTTATTTTTATTTTGGTTTTTAAACGTGGGTTCAGTCAATGAGCATAATGAAAGTTGCGGGATACTCTGATTTATAGGATCTTTTAAAGATAATGAATATAATAATATTACACCTGCATATTTCTGATTCAAAATTATATATAAAGGGAACGAAAAAAAAGAAAAAACAACTTTCTCATCAAATATCGATTTTATTTATCTTGATTAACCCTACCCATACTAAAAAATGATTACCCCAGCGGAACTAAACACAAATCTCCATCGTGGAGAAGCTGCCGATTCACCTGTTGGTTTTAAAAACGTTCCTGCCATTGAAAACCCCATAGAGCTCTCTATTGATGGCCAAATTCCCGAATGGGTAAACGGTGTTATGTATAGATCAGGTAAAACCAAATGATTTTATTTTAAAAATAATTTTTTAACATACCTTATACTATTAGGTTCTGGTCGATACAACGTTCTTTTAGATAATGGTGACACCTACCACATTGGGCATCCATTTGACGGTCTTGCTATGTTGCATAGATTTGAAATCTGCGGTGAGACCCAAACTGTACGTTATAACTCTCGTCATACTTCCCACGGTGTTGAAAAGCGTATTGAACAAAGAGATCCCACTTTGTTAACTTTTGGCCCTGATCCTTGTAAAACAATTTTTGGTCGGATGCAAACTGTCTATCATCACATATCAAAGTTTGGAACAAATGCGGAGCTCCAGGAAAACGATGCTGAATTTGACATGGTCAACGTGACGATCACGCCTAACTTTCCACTAGGTGAGAGATTAGAAAATGAACTAGGTATAAAGCGTGGTGAAGCTCTGGTAGTAAAACGCGACGCCAATACCCTACAAGTTGTTGATACTCAGTCCTTGTGTAAGTCTATTATTTTTTGCTTACGTTTCTTCTAGAATATGTATTAACTTTTTATGCTAGTGCCGCTCAAGATGTTTACATATAGCCATGTCAGTGAAAAGATACAAGGTCAGCTATGTGCCTCTCATCATCAGTATGATGAAGAAGCAGATGAATACGTTAACTTTATGGTGAAACTCGGTCCTTTTCCATCTTTTCAAACATTCACTCTTGGTCCTTATTTGCCTGGTCCTCCTGGAGAGAAAGAGCAACTTCCCCCGCCTGAACCAAGACTTCATCAGCCTATCTGGAGACATTTAGGATCATGGAAAACACTCCAATCTCTCAAGCCTTCCTATATCCATTCATTTAGCATGACAAAGAATTATATTATCATACCAAACTTTCCTTACTACTACTCATTTGGCGGCTTGTCAGCTATATACTATTCATCTGCCTACCAAACATTTTACTGGGATGAAACTAGACATACTCTGTTCCATGTCATTGACCGCCACACTGGAAACCATGTTGCTACTTATGATGCTGATCCTTGCTTTTCGTTCCACACTGCCAACGCATGGGATGAAGATGTTGAACTCCCTGGAGGAGGTCATGAAAGGGTTATATATATGGATTATTGCGTATATGAAAATACTGATATTGTGGATGCAAGCTTTGAACTTGGTAAGGCCCCTTCTGGAAAGGTAGACTTGGATAATGTCAAACCCGCTCGCTATGTATTCAATAAGAACACTGACAACAAGAATGACCACCAAATTAAACCCTCAAAATTCTGCCGCTTCCGTCTTGGAAATGTACCAGTAACAAAACCAGATGCAAAGCAGTGGAAATCATCATGGTCTGACTTTAAGCTCTCCTCTTTGACAGCATATAATAAGCGCCGTGTTGCTTCGTATCAAGTAATAGGCCAAGATTTGGAGATGCCTCGCTTTAATCCAAAGTATAACTTGAAGCCGTATAGATATTGCTGGGGTGTTTGTGAATCTCGCCACGCTCCTTCTTATGCCTCTGGTGCAGTTGTAAACGGCATAATCAAACTTGACCTTAATCAGCCTTATAGTGGTCCTAATACTGACGAAAAGAGCTCTGCCAAGATATGGGATCAGCCAGGCTGTTCATGTGCCGAGCCTATTTTTATTGCTAATCCCGACGGAACCGCTGAAGATGATGGTGTTATTATTTCTATTGTAAATGCAGTCAACGATGACAATACAGAGTCTTGCTTTATGTTAACATTGGATGCTGCAACATTGAAAGAGCTTGGAAGATCAACCATCGGTAATTTTAATGCTGTAACATTACATGGTAGTTTTGTTGATACCAACGGTCGCGGGGTTGCCGTGAATTAGTCCAAAGAAACTTGATTTCGTCAAGATTCATTTATTAGTATTCGTTATCATTATTAGATATTATTATAAAAAATATTCTAAAAATAAAAACCATAAATATATCTTTTTAAAAAAAAAACATCCATCAGGAACAAAAACATATATAACATATGTTTCGATAATAAGATTCAACAACGTAATAGCAAAAGGCATCAACATAAATATTGACGATCATTACAGTATCAAATGAGTGTTTTTTTATTTTGTTTTGTTTCACTTGTATTCGTGTCATTATGGAAAGTATAAATGCCGTATTTGGTCATATTTACAGTGTATCTTTATTGTTTTAGAACAATAAGCGAGGTTCCACCAAAAGAATTCCACTTTTTAGTACATATTTGTAATTAGAATAACTAGACTGTAGAAGGTTCCATAACAAGTTTAATATATGAATATGACTATTTAATGAATCTAAGCTGGATATATATATATTTTTTTATAGCTATTTTTATTATATATTGAGATGGTTATAAGGGAGATACAATATTAATTGTTATGATGAAACATGAAAATGGGTGAGTTGGTTTATGATTTCTTTTTACAGGAAATATTTTTTCTAAGACTTTTTGGAGGTATGAAAAATGAAAGAGCTTATTGTAGAAAGTGGGTGGGAGTGGGACTGATACTCATAGCCATCATACCATTCGTGACTTCGTCATCTTCCTCTTCCTCTTCTTCGCTATCGCTATCATCCTCATCATCGTCCTCAGCAATCCACTCAAAGTAAATATTATCAATATAAATACGGCTGCCTTCCAGCTTGTAAGGATCAAACGGGAAAAATGATTGGACTGTTTGCATCACATTAGATCCTAAACCAGGTACAAAGATATCTTTGTTTTTCTCCAAGACAGGGTATATATACATGAAATGTGTTGAATGGGCTAATTTGGCAAACTGACGGACTACCGCAGATGAGCACAGCTTGAGAGGATTGAAGCGACTCATGATTAGACGATGTAAATTACGTAAACCCAGACACCAATGACGTGATGAGCCGCCACCAGGAGCAGTAAGCTCACTGAATTCTTCGTGTTCAACGCTTTCCTCCATCTCCAAATCATCATTACTGATTACCATGTCTCTCCAGCGAAAACAAAAGATATACATAATTGCTTGAACAACGGCATAAAATACATCATGTTTTGTGGAATCCAATCTGACAATGTTACTTTCATTTTGGTCGACATACGTATGGCACCAATTAGTAAGGGTCAAGACAACACGCTGGATAGTACTAGGTTCCAAAAATTTAGCTCTTGCAACGTAGGACGATATATAAGAAGATGCCGCAGCGCGTGTAACATTGGGCTTGAGAGGGTCGGTAATATGCTGGATAAGATGGTCAAGAAAGTGCTCGCTGTATACATTCACATTGGAGGAGCAAAAATAAAACAGTAAGAACTGAGTGTAACGGGATTTCAATGTTTTAAGCACAGCACGATCAAAGATATCCACCAAAGCATAGAATATTTCATCCTGAATGTCCAAAGATCCACTTTGAATACACTTTGCAAGGTGCTGAAATGACAGGGTCATCATTGCATCCAGTTTACGAACCATATTCTTGATTTTTTCCATAGAGTCATTTTTTTCGTTTTCAAAACCTGAAGCATCCGAGTTAATACTACCGTCATCTGACATGTCAGAGTCATCAGACTCGTCGTCGCTGTCCTCAGAGTCATAGTTTTCATCGAAATTCATGTTGTACACATCGAAATCAACATCTTCTTCGGTTTCGTCAAGCTCAATTTGGATATGGGCATCTATTTGAACCATTTGATCGACAACAAGACCTAGTATCTGTTTACGCAAGACGGGAACATAGTCGGATGTTAAAAGAATGTTTTTGATATATGCAGCATGTTCGGCTGAATTGAATCGCTGGTGAGGTACAAAACGAACCAAGCTAACAAATAAGGAATTAACACCAGTAGGAATAAGCTGAAGCATACTCTGTAAGGCTTGATGATAGCGCTCATATGAGCCAGTACGAGTTGTACAAGGAGAAGGAGGGAGAATAGAGCCTAAATACAAAGTAATTATTAGTAAGTATAAGTACAAATAAGTGATTATTATCGTGTAAAAACATACGGAATCTAAATCCATGAACAATTGAATTTAAAACAGGAACAATATAGAATGCATGGGCTGATACCAGGTTTTTCAAAAAGTGAATATACCCGTTAACAAAGTTTTGGCTACGGAAACTCCAGTCAATATGTAAAATCGCCTCTACCAAACTACTGGAAGATTTATCCAACAAAGACACAGATTGAGTGAGTACAGTAATCCAAATATGGAGTTTTAAAGTAGAAGGGGCTTCCGGATTAGACGGGTCTCTTGTGAGGATTTCTATTAATTCATTATAGCGATTCACATTACCCTAAAGGACAAAAATGATTAGAATTCAACTCTAAACTTGACACTGCCCATTAAAACTCGCAAAAAGAAATGACAAGATAGAGTTCCACATGATGAGCAAACATCAACCATCAGTTGAAGTGCAATACATCACTTTCTTGTTTTGCGTATGCCATAACTACTAATAACTTATGCCTGTTTACCCACATGATCCCAATCTTTTTCATTTAACAACAAGAGACAATTCTCGTATAAACAAAATTTCTTTTTTGCAATTTATGAAGGCAAATAATAACTTTATATACTTTTTGGACCCAATAAAAGATTTCGCAATTACCCGAACGCACAGTACAACTTACTGTGCGGGGACATGCATAGTAGTTTGTACTTTTTTTGGCTTTAGGGAAAAAGGAAACCCCTTCCAGTGTGGAACTGTGAAAAGAAAAGAAAAAGTTAACACCAATTTGCTTTCACTATTTACCTGTTCTTTTTCTCTAAGAGCTCCTGTTACAAAGGTCTTCATAATAAGCTTCATATTTGCCAACTTCTCTTTTGAGACAGTTTCCATGGTTTCTTCTTCCACGTTGGTTACTGAAACAGCCTTTTTCTTCAGGGACACTGAATCATTATTCACAGAAACAACCTGATTAAGTGAAGAAATGGGTTCAATAGTGGGTGATCTGACTGGCATTATGAA
>VCJG01003895.1:0-11163 GCA_024140375.1 Backusella westeae | reverse complement strand
AAAAAAAAAAAAAAAATCAAAAAAAAAAAAAAAAAAAAAAAAAAAAAAAAAAAAAAAAAAAAAAAAAAAAAAGCCTGCAGCCATTTTAAACACCCTTTTGTATTTCTTTATCATAAGAGGCTTAGATGGCAAGTCACACTTCCGCTGGTAACAATCTCTCCTGAATGGCGTATTCGTTGTACCATTTACCACTTTTTCTATATTGTTTCATCCATGTGTAATAGTATTATTATGGTAAACTATTGCTTCGTTTTATACTAAATAATAGATGTTGGCATGGATAAATAATACAAAGATTATAATAGGAAAAAGCCTAGCAAGTGATTTTTACAATGTTTGGTTAGAAAAATTAGCCCTTCAACCATCATTACTATTACACACCTGTTTAATCAATCAGTGCTGTAGAACTATCAAAACATTTTCATCATAAAAAAAGCACGACTCTTAACGTACTGCTGTTCCTTTTTTTTCACAGTGTCAACGGCCGGCTTTCCAAATCTGTGGCTTTCATGGCTGCGACCAATAATAGGTTTTACTTTATCCTTATAATTTATACTTTGTAAAACTTCGCGAACATCATTTTTTTTGCCTTCAGATAATTCAAAAGAGTGTGGAAGTTTGGATTTATAGCATCAGATACGCTATCATATAAAATTTCACATAGTCAATATGTTAGAAACAGATCAAGAGACAAAAACTGTGTTCTTAACATTAAAAAGTCGCATTAAAAATTAACTTGAAGTTATCGTTATGGATTTATTACAAGATATAACTTGATTTATGTAACATAGTTTTGTATTATATTTGATATTGCAGTCGAGAGGCTTTTTGAGACGAATAATACAAGACGTAAGACGTGTTTACCCAGCAAGCTCTTGAATCGAGTAAAGCATGGTTCCGCCTCTTGTGGTGCTTGAGAATATCTCTCTTTCATGGTAACTCTAGAGAATCAGTAAATAAATCTATACCTTACACCATGGGCCTGTGTGTTTGACCTTTGTTTTGGCCCTTTATCCAAAGCTCAAAGCAACAAGAATTTACCAAATAGGAAGTTGGGCATGTGACATGTCTTGCATGAACAGCCAAAGCGAAGGGTGTTACGTATCAACTTTTTCGTTCTGACGGTTCTTGGTAGAGATGTTGTTCCTAACCCAATTCTGGTAGTATTTAGCTCAATTTTTGTGTCGTTCTATATTCTTCATACTTATCATATTTCTATTCTTCATGTCCCGCTTTCCGCGCACACTACAAACACCTTTTTTTGTGGATTTTTATATTGGTGCTATTCAAATAAAGCTTGTTCGCTTGTTACTTCTTTAACATGGAACGCGTAGCAATATCACTCATTAGCTTGGCACATGTTAATAATAGATATAAAGCCAATATAAGAGCAATGGAATAAAAAGAGTAAAGAGGAGCGATAACCAAAACCTGGAGGTAAATACGACAAATGCATTGAAACTGTAGCGGATGGATGTAACTTCGCCTTAGTCTGACGTCACTCAAAGTTGACTTAAAGCGTTGGACACATCATATCTTAAATCAATTATGCGAGAAAGCTTATTTATATTAATTTCTATAATCTCTACTATAAACACGTATTTTTTATAATATAACAAAACACAGTTAGTCTAACACGAACAGCTCTCTTTCTTTTTCTTTTCCCCTTTAGTATTTTATTTTATTTTACTTTAGCTTTAAATTTAGATATTATTATTGAAGATGTGATATCGTTTATATTTAGGCTGCCGAAAATGCAGTGCAAAAATAGAAAAAAGATAAATATTTTTTTTTGTGCAAGGAATTATCATAATATAAAAGAATTGAAAATTTGATTTGATTTGCAGCTCCTCTCTTTCCAATTTCATAATGAGTATTGGGTCTTGGTGGTATATATTTAATTTTGTTTATACATTTACATACAAACTAACCTATAGAAAAGTAGTTCCTGTTGCTCCGTGAATTATATCAATCCAGGGCTAACGTCAAGTAATAGTTCTGGGCGAAACATAGCTCTTATTCATGACTCTAGTCTATCTTCCAAACCTACAAGTAACCAGATTGAAAGTATGAATGATTATTTTTCATATCAAAATCAGATAAATCGCTCTTATCGGCCATCTACTCAGCGCAATGAACATAATAACGCGTATAGTCACAGCCCTTATACGTCCTACTCTGGTCCTGATAGGCGGGTAAGCTACGAAGCACCTGGATATTGTTTTTCTCCTCCGCAGTACTATGAGAGCTATGCCCCATATAATATGCAATACCCTACAAATGGAAGAACTTCTGAAACTCCTCAATGTATACCCATCATACCAAACCACAGTTACTATGGCTCTCTCCCTTACCAGGCTACACCCCCAACTTGCAAACAATTGAATAGCAACGGATACACTCCTTTGGTTGATAAGGTCAAACTTGAGACTACGCATGGTAAACCTACAAAGGGCAAAAAAAATTCATCTTGTAATCGCCCAACACGTTCAGGAAATGGGAGAAAACCAGGGATCATGAAGCACCAATGTTCTGTCTGCCTCAAAACATTTTCGCGACAGTACAACCTAAACTCGCACATAAAAATTCATACCAAGGAAAGACCATTTATCTGCAAGCATGGAGACTGTACGTGGACGTTTGCTCGCCCTCATGATCTCAAACGACACCAGCTACTTCACTCGGGCATCAAACCTTTTAAATGTGTATGCGGAAAGAGGTTTTCTCGAAGCGACGCTTATAAGAGGCATTTGAAATCCAATGTCGATTGCTCAATAATGGCCGCCTATATGTCTCTCCCAACTATTTCGTACTGAAAAATATGAAAATACACTTACAGAAACAATATGGACCAAATATGACAGCCTAAAGGTCGTGATTACTTTTGTTATGAATCAAATCTTAAAAATATTGAATATATTGGTGTTGTAGTGTCTTTTTCAAGAAAATGAGAATAAATTTCAAATTAATGAGAAAAGATTTTCAAATTGTTGAATAATTATTGAGAAAAGGTTGATGAGAAAAAAAAAAGGGGGGGGGGGTTAAGAGAGGTGAAGAGATTGGTATTAACCCAAGGCATGATACTAAAATAATGGAATATAGTATGTCTGGCGAGCCAGACGTTGTGGCAGTAAACTCTGTCATATTGATACGTTACTCGATTACTTTTTATCATGCTATCCCTCATTGGTGTAATATGACTTTATGGACCTTGCTACATGACTACCTATCTCTTTATTTGCTCACTGTCTAAAATATACTCTTTATACATGATATATTTCTCTTTTCTCAATTATCCCCCTGGTTTTTCTCATTTATTTGAAATATTTTCTCATTTATTTTTCCCCTTTTTCTCATCAATTTGTAATTTTTTCTCATTTTCTTGAAATAAACAGTATAAAATGCTAAAAATAAATAAAAATAGTTCCCACACCATGAAAACGATATATTGCAATATGAGCGTAGAAAATCTGCCCAAGCCGCTTTTCTTACCATTTTTTTACTAAAAGAGTTTATTTTGATGATTAACACATAAAGTGTTGAGCTGCTCTCCTCAGAATAGCAGTAGAGTTCTCATGTACAATATACCTTTTCAATTTTTTGTATTGATTATAAGAAATTATAAAAGCAAGTTCAAGCTACTGTATCACATCTTCATATCAAATCAGTTCTCCAAATCACTATGAGGAAGAAATAACATATCATTGATTTAGTGTTGGTATAGGATAATTCACTTAAAAAAGAAAAAGAAAAAGA
Source organism: Backusella westeae (assembly GCA_024140375.1). NCBI lineage: Eukaryota > Fungi > Mucoromycota > Mucoromycetes > Mucorales > Backusellaceae > Backusella > Backusella westeae. The sequence continues at coordinate 7,407 of VCJG01003895.1, read as the reverse complement.
AAAAAAAAAAGAGAGAGAGAGAGAGAGAGAGGGAAAAGAGTCTTCACGTGGTATTATTTCAGCAAAGCATCTGAGATTGTGTTCATCATCAATAAAAATTACACAAGAAAACTAAAGTAAACCAGATAGTATTTTTTTTAACGTATTTTAGCCACTATTTTGCCAGACCGGTCCTATAACTACGTTCCTCTCTAGATCTGACAATAAAAGCCCAATCTTATTTTTAAAGATCAACATACCAAATGAATAATTCGTATGGAATCATACATTTTTAAATTGATTCACGCTGATACATTTGCTTTTAAGATAGTGTTTATATTCGTGTCATATGCTACCATCTATTTCATTGATTCCCCTCCAAAAAAGAGAAAGAAAAACCTTATAATTGAAATGTTACAACGTTTTCTCATCTTTTTTTTTTTTCCACGGATTAATCCTAAAAAGCAAAATTGAAAACAAACTTAACTTCAAACCTTTTTTATTAAATGTTAGAATATTCATTCTAAATAGTATATCATACCCCAGTACGCGACAAATAATCCTTTCATTATATACAATTTGATCTATAGGATTAAACATACCTTCACGTTTCTGGTGAAGGTTAGTATCACAGGGGCGTAGTATTGTATGTGTATAGCTGCTGCTTTTTTTTTCGTTAAATATGTGATATTCAGCTGATGTTTTGAGAACGGCAAACTCTGTTTTACTGCTGTAAAGAAACGATACAAAGTACATATATATGCTATCCAAACTTATTAAATCTTTGGGGTTAATATTTGGTTTCCTTTATTTATATATCTTTCAATTTTCAAATTAAATGTGACATAAACTAATATACACATCAAAAAGTAATGGAGAATGATTTCTAGAATGACATTGGATCAATCAAATGATTGAGTAACATTATCTAACAAACTGCTATTAAATAGACTCCAATTAAAGAGGACGAATGTTACGTCACTTATAAATTTGTAATATTTAACTTAAAGTTACTTTAGGTGAGTATTAATTCAAATTTAAGATCACTTACATTTGGAAATAAAAAAAGGAATGTATTTTTTACCAAACATTTATCTAAAGGGGAAAAAAAGGGGAGAGGAAGGATGTGTGAATAAAAATAGTGAAAATGGGAATACTTTCTATCCCTTTTGTAATACAAATAGAAGTTGAAGTTAAAACTTAGCAGTGATATCAATTGAGCAAAATGTTCTAGATACACTAGTTTTTGTATAGCCTATTTTAACATTTTATATTCTCTTAATGACAGAAATCTTATAAAGTAGAATTAAGAAAGGGTAGTAAACAGAAAAGCACTATTAAATAAATATATATTTAAACCTCAAATAGTCGAACGAAATTGAATATAGTTTAGGAAAATTTATACTTTCAAAAGTTCAAAAGACTGATAGATTATTCTATGTAACTTAATATTAAAGAGTCCTTTATTAACGAAAAAAAAAAGAAATTCTGTTGTAGCTTTTAATAAATACTCAGTTTTATGTAGATTAAGTTTGACTTGAAAATAACATTATTTGATCTGACCATTATCCATCTACACTTTTACCAAATAAATTCCCTCCGATATAACAAACAAACAGCTTACTCGCACTTATCGGCTTTATTACCGAGTTGTTTCAAAAAACTATTATTTTTCAAAATAATAAACTTTGGTATAAATTAAAGCCATTTTATAAACTCTTTCTTCCTTTGCTTTGCCTGTATTTTTATTTTCAATTCTTGTATTTTCACATAAAGAAGTACAATTCTTCAACTTTTAACAATTGCAACAATAACAAAAAAAATAAAATAATGGGAATGGAGAAAGTATAGTTTTAGTAAAGCATGGTTGCTATCTTCGAACAATACAGATTCTGAGAGACTCCCTGTCCACCAGTTGCTTTAAATATACAAATTCTTTACCAAATATTATAGATGTAATGGCATATAACTACATTTTTCTTTCGAGTCTTGTTTTATCCATTATCTAAATTCAAGTATTTTTTAAAAAACAACCAGCCTTGGAAGTAACGCTTTTTTTAGGTAGACGTCTCAAGTCATAACTACTCAATTAGTTTTGAATACCTTTTTTACTAGTAAAATACTCGTCTTCGCTCATTTCAGGTATTCTTGGTACCATTGAATGTCCATAGTATTATAGTTTATAGTCAAATCTCGAAATCGGAATACACTAATAGAATAACCTCGAAAGTGACATACCTTTACTGGGCTTTATTCAACTCTTTTTTTACCTCGTTAGACATGGAATATGACAGTGGAGCAGCAAAGTACATGGCGCTTGAAACATGTCAGTTCAATAACCAATATTGAAAGAGTGCCGTATTAGAGTTTGATACATATCTCAGAGCTCTTCAAAAGTGAACAGGAGATACAATTGGTATTGTAGATGTGTGGCTTCAAAAAATGGGGGTTTTTCTCCTAAAAACTCAAAGGTTAAAAAAATTGAAAGATACGAGCATTTTTTCTTAAATGCTAGCTTTGGAGTTTATTCATAAAAAGGAAGAGATATAATAGTTCTTGTACTTATAAAACTGTACTCGAGAGAAAGAGTGTATTATTTATAAAAAATATATGCTAGAAAGTGACAAATAATGAGATAAAGGCTAAAGTCTGAATAAGAGTAAACCTTTTTTTTCAGAGAGGGATCCAAAATAGGAAAAACCAAAATGGAATCAAAATATCTACGCTCTGAATAAGCTAAATTCTGAATAAGAGTAAAAAGTGCGCTTAAACCGAGCACCTATTGCATCAATTCAGATTTATTCAACGATTCTAAATATAAATAGATATATAAATATATAATATGCGGATCTTTACCGTCTATTCTCTTGCTGTCTATTGTATTTCCTTTATTTTTTTTATTTATAAGCGTACAATAGTCCATAGAAAACCGTATACTACATGCGCAGGTTTAAAAAAACTATTATTACGTAAGTCAGGTACCAATGATATCGTCAAAAGTACCGCCAAAAAGCAGTCACTGAAATGATTAAAGCTGGTAGGAACAACTATCAAAAAAAAAGACGGCTATTAGTAGTTCTATCGAAGCAATAGTTTTTGAAGTATAAGCATTTAAGAGTATATTGTTTTTCGAGCAAAATATTAGTGCAGATAGTATTATAGTTATCACTTCTCATACGCTCTGGGATCTATTTCTGAGTCTATTTTTATAAATTAATTAAACATAGAATTCAGGGTAGATTTTACTCCTTTCTTGTATGATAACTTGAGTTTTATGTCGTTTATGCCTTGTTATGGTAAAATTATAATACAAGGAATTTGACTTTTAAGTTCAAAAAAAGAGAAAAAAGGAAAACGAATAAAAGAAGTATTATCCTAGCATCTACCGAAGCAGCTATGTTTTTGTTTTCAGTAATAAGCAGTGGATACTTATTTACCGGATAAGCCCATTGTCCTCAATATTTCGAGCAGATTTTTTTTAGAAAAGAACAGATATGCTAGCAATATATATCATAGTTATAATTAAGGTTCATATTCAATTTGGCAATAGTACTCATCCATCAGAAGTGCATTGTTCCAAGGAGTTATGTCTGTGAATTCTAGTGCATCATAGCTAATATTTTTTATGTTGTATCCCGGGTTTTGATAGTTGTATATCAAGAATGGTATCTCTAGATTAACGGTAATTCTAACTAGTTTTAGAGACACAATAACACCAAAACTTTGACTATAAGCTTATATAAGAGATCCATCAAGGATTTTAATTTTAGCCTAAGAAAAATTTGGGCGGCTAATTTTGTTTTAATGTGTGACAATGAAAATCCAGAAGATAAATGAAAATAAAAAAACCAGAATTCGAAAATAAATAATAGTAAAAGAAAAATGCTCCTCTACTTAACTAACATGGATGAGTAAAATGATAAAAAGATTTTAAAGAAACAATAATTAAAAACAATTCTTCTAAAATAAGGTAGAACGCAATCTAAAAATTCCAAATTGTTATTTTTAATGTCTTTGCAGGAGCTCATAAGCTTTATTAGGCAGGTGTAAAGCGTCTGCTCTAAAAATAAAACGCATGGTTACATCAACGGTTTTCTGAAGCTTCGGAAACATGTAACCTTTTAAATTTGCCATTCTATATAAAAAAAATAGTAGTATAAAACTGTAAATAGATATATATGTATATACATGCATATAAATATATGTGCATATCTTTGAGTACTTAATTCATGATAAATACTGTCAATAATTGGCTAAACCTAATAAAACTGAAATGTCAAATCTTAGGGGCTAAAGTTAGTTTTAACTAAATGATGATGTACCTCTAATAAAAGGGTTTGGTACCTGTCTGTGCTTTACAGCACATATTAAAGAAACCAATGTACCACTAGCGATTTTTGTATTACATTTTACAGAATCACCATGAACTTACCCAGATAAAGTCGCCTCCTGACAATTGAATTAAACAATTTTATACATTTACCATTTCGATTTGGATTTAATTTCAACTCCTTCAGTCTATATATTCTCGAGTATTTTTATTTTATTTTCTTTTTTTCTTTCTTATTTTCAAAAACCAATCTGACTTTCGGTCTTGATTAATTTTTAACCAACCAACACCCATCCTTTCTTTAATACACACCACTTCCCTTCACATTCATTTCTTCATCAATACTTCTGTTAATTTAACATAATGGTTGCCCGTTCCAGTTTGATTTTTTCATCAATCGCTTTACTCACTTCTTTCGTAAACGCATATGGCCAAGTGGCACAGGTTGTTGACGCCAACAACTTCTGTGTTTTTCTTCCACCTACTGATTCAGCTGATAGAATAATTGCAGACACTGAATGGAATGCTGAGGCATTCTGTATCGGTAAAACACCTTTGGCCAAAAACGCTGGAAAGTTGGATTCTGGATTCATTCAATCCGCACATTTTGTTAAAACCGATACTTACGTTCAGGTCACTGGTCAGATTGATCCTTCAAAAGCTAATTTGGATGCTAAAGATGAAGGTGGACAAATGGATATCAAGGCACCCAAGGGATCCTCTTGCGCTGGATGGAAATACTACGTTAACCTTATTGAACCTGCTGGTAATACTTACTGTATGCGCTGCTGTGTAAGTTTAATTTTTTTAGTCTAACTTAAGACAATGACGGAGATGATATTTACTTTTTTTTTCTTTACATTTAATTAATTAGAATGATGACAGAACCTGTAACCGTGGTATTTCCGAGAAGGGCTGTGCTCATATTATCCCAGGTGATTACAGTGGTCCCCTTGGTGATAAGGGATCTTCTGAACCCCCTGTCGCCACCAACTCAAAGTCTTCCACTGCCAAGGCTAAAACCACAACTTCCAAGACCAAGACCAAGACCAAGACTACTGAAGCTCAAGCTAAAGCTACCAAGACCCCTCCCAAGACTAATGATCCTGTAGCTGACTCTGGATCTGCCACTACTTCTGTTCCTGATACCGAAGCACCTGCTGCTGATTCTGATTCTGCCTCTGCTTCATCTACTCCTGGTGCCGAGGCACCCGTGGCTGACGCTGGCTCCGCCTCTGCTTCCAGTGTTCCTACTCTCACACCTGCTGATACACCTGCCGCCGCCACCACCTCTCCTGCTTTACCTGCCACTTCATCCAATGTTGAAATCTTAAACCAGAAAGTCACTGAGCAATCCGTTAGTGGAGCTGAAGCATTCAACCCCAGTATGATCACTTTGGCAATCACTGCAGTTTCTATGGCTTTGATGATGAACCAGTAAAACTCCATATGTTTTAGTAGTAATGAAAACTTTAATAATTTTTCATGTAATAACAATTTACCTTTTTCTATTTTCTATTTACTTTTTTATCTAAGAAAAAATGATCTACACAATTCTTGTATTTCTTTTGGGATCGTCAGTTTATTTTTATTCCTGGCATTAACGGAAAGTTAAAGCTTTCCCAATTGATATTATTTTATTTTTTAAACTATTAATTCAGACCCCTTCTATATTATAATAACTAACGTTTAATACCCTTACCTTATAAAAGTTCTTTTGGCTAATGTTTTTAATCAATTATCGTAATCACTTTGCGTTTTTATCATAAATGTTATTTTGGTTTATAATATAAAACTACTGGTTTTTGACGCATATTTTTTTTGTCCAATTTCTTCCAACGTTATATAAGCGGTCACTTTATTTGACAAACAAATAGCGTATCTCATTAAGAAAAAAATTCTGTTTTGCCTATCAGCTTTAATTTAAAACCAGCAAGGCATAAATCAATTAAGAAAAAACGTTTTGAGGTAACACGGGTCTAAAATTAAACATCAATGATTTTGAAGTTTTTGTTTGTCACAAATACGTGAAATAAACTTGATAGTAAGCAATACATAAAAAATATGATTATGATTATTAGGATCAAAATGGCCAGAAGAAGTAATTAGATGAGGGATATAAAAATATTCTTTATTTTTACAGCTCCATTCTTTGCAATCTCCTACTTAAATGACCCCCTTTTTACCATGGCAATAACCATATTTAGATTATGTGTAACACTTAATAGGTTTGATAATGAAGACACAGTGTACAATAATTATTCTGGATAATCTTTAAGGAAAATGAGGAATTGGATCGCTAGAGCTGCTAGAAGCGTTTATCTTTCTAAAGAATCAGAACCTGTTGAATTTAAATTACTGTAAAAGGTTTTTTTAAACAAAATGAATGACGCAATGTCTATTCCGAGAATCCGTGTTATCAACCTCCTGTGCACGAGTATACTTTGGATAAAGTACACTACGAGTGAGGAGATTTCTGTTTTTGGATTTTTAAGTTCAAAATTTTAGACTTGTACCATTAGTAGTAAAAGTTGCCTTAATACCTTACAGCAATAGACAGAACCAAGCAACGGTGAAGTAGTCATGAAAGCAACCGTAGTAACGCGTGTAGGTTTATCTAATAGAACTGAAAGTAGTTAATAAAAAAAGAACAGTGAGAGAATATCGTATTAAATATATACCTTTTCTCATATGAAGGCAAATGTGAAGCTATAAACGATATGCTATCAGCATGGATATGTATCTAATTATGAATAGAAATGTTAGCGCAAGCTGATAAAAAAGAAGAGAATCATACCTTTCGTACAGAGAGCTCTGCCCATGACGCGACTAAGAGCTACAATATTTACCCTAGTAATGTTGGAACGATCTTTTATTCATGTTATGTTTATTCCTCTTTTTAGAGAACAAAAAAATATGGATTGACCACATCACCAACTCTTTGGCTAGTTTATCAACATTCCGTTTTTTTTTTTTGGGTTTCGTCTAGGAGTGACAACAAAAGAAAATGTGCGTTATATCAGTTCCTTTACCTGGAATCATCCAGTTCAAGTTTAGTCTCTTCAATTTATCAAATTGTCGTCAGGCTCACGTAACTG
>VCJG01003889.1:0-14628 GCA_024140375.1 Backusella westeae | reverse complement strand
TTTTTTTTTTTTTTTTTTTTTTTTTTTAGACTTTTTTGTTTCATTTTCGTTTGATCCGATTTGTCAATCGGACGGATTTCATAAATAGTAAGCAAAGCAATAGAAAATCATGAGTGAAAACCTGTGTTTTATCGCAATCAAATAATTGATAATAAAGTACTTCCAAGTAATCATAAGAAACATATCCTTTTTTGCTCTCAAGCCTCAGCGTTAATATAATTCGAAATAAGAGTGAAATATATTATGTCTTGGCATAATAATACCATTGGTTCTATTAAAATTCGAGTGTTTCTTGCTCTTTTATGGAATATCGATATATGAAAATATGTTCAAATCGGGCACAACCGAATAAAAGGATTACTTTTCTTTTCCTTCACAAAACCTTGAATTCAATTAAATCAGGCACGGCACGGAGTGTCTCACCCATTATTTCGTTTCTCTTTGTTCATTTGGTGTGTTTTACTCTTTTTCTTTTTAAATTTTTCTAAATTAAAAAGACTGATTTAGAAAAATAGTGATATTTTGGTAATGAGCCTCCTGGTTCTTTCTTTTTCTTTTTTTGTTACATCCTACCCTTCAACCGCGGCCATCATGTCAAGTTACCAAATTGAGGTTCAATTTTTTTTTTTTACAACAAAGTCTTCCAGTTCTTTGGTCCAATTCTTTTTTATTGATTGAACGCTCTTTTTCCATAGCCATTTTTACCTTTGTTTTTGTAGAGATAAAAAAGCTTATTTTTGTGTTTTAACACCATCTTTTTCCATTTATTATTTTATGGTAGAAAGCTAGAATACAATATACTTTTTTTTTTACATGACGGAAATAAGCTAACTTTTATCACTGGCTTCTTTTTTGATAGTTCTCTAAAGATTCCTTTTCGCTTTTTTTAGATCTAATTTTTCCCTTTGTGGTTCCTTCTAATTAGGTAATAATAGCCGCACTAAATACCTTTAAAGCGAATGAAAGAAAGAATGGTACCGCCATAAATATAGTATGACATATATTGCGGGTATTTAAGGTACCATGTTCTATATAATATAAGAAGGTCTGTATTTTGTTCGTACCAGTAAAACACTAGAATAAAGGGTTACTTGAGTGCTATTTGACTCGGGTCATGTGCATGATTTAAAAAACAGAAAGTAAAAAAAAAAAAGATATTTAATCGCAATATTTGCATGAGGTATAATTTTATTAATATGGATTATTCCCTTAAACTAATAAAGATATTATGAATTTGTGCAATGAATTATTTCATTCCTGAATTGTGGAAACTTTGAACCGCAAAATGGGATGGCAACACAGGTTACACAAAAGTACAAATATGGTAAGTGTAAGATGAAATCTGGTTTTTGATTAATGTGTCTGTCAAACATCCGGTTACACCATAAAAACTTTAATAAACATACGATTTGGTCAGACGAGAGGAAAGGGAGAGAGCATAAAATGTATGACGTGCTTATTCTTTTATCTTACTCGAGCGGATAAAAATACTAGATTTTGCTTTAAAGCACTTTCCTTTTCTTCCTTCTTTATCCCATAATCTTTTCTATTTGGTAGATCAAAATATAAACAAAGGAATTCCTAATAGAACAATTGCACTAGAATAGAAATTAAAAAAAAATAACAGTGTTTCTATATTTAATTTAACATTTTAGGCATATTTACAAGATTTGTTTACCTTTGACATTTGTGAAAATAGAATAATTCCAGTTAAATGCACTACATTATTGTTATTTCATAAATAATAAGTTTTCCCATTTTATGGCTTTATATTAGTGGTCTATTTAAATACGATATCATTAAAGGGACATCTAAATTAAGCAAGTGACCATTCATTGGAAATCTAACATTTACCAAAATACCAATGGCTGAATACTAAAAAAAAAAGAAGGAAAAAAAAAACTTACTCACGCTTTTTGCTGTTGTTACCCTTTTATCTATTTTGTTGCTATCCAATGATCATTACTGAAAATAACAATAATATAATGTGGATCATTGAGTATATAAGAAATATTGAATAACAAACAAGAAGGATATTAGTTTAGCTTTTATAGAAAGACTTTTTTTCTAGATTCGTTTGTACAAACGTGCAGTAGTTTGTATTTTTACTTATCAGATCATTTTTTTCTGTTTCATTTATTGATAGAAATTATAACTTATCTTTTTTGAATGCTAACTGCATATATCATACCTTGTCATGTTCTACATCCATAATGGACAAAAGTGGCAATGAAAGTAAAAAGTAGCACTTGTTTAAATGCGTGTATTTTAGAAGGAATGACGCGGATGAAAATTTCAGTTTGTTCTTTTTTCTTTTTTAATGAAAAGAATTAAATGCACTCATCGTTATAAATATGCTAAATAAGAATGCATTATTAGTTTTAGTTATTCATAATAAATCGGATAGTGATACTGCATTAGTCCCGCCCTTTTTTTTTTCGTCGTAGTTTCGGGTACATTAGTTGGGCTCTAATTGGTAATTTGTGTATATTTATTTTTTTTATTTTATAATTTTATTTTTTCTATTCGCCCCTTTATTTCTTTATCTGTTAATTTTAAGTCTTGTTTCTTTTTCTTCTCTTTCTTTCTCTTTCATATTATTTTTATCTATTCGATTACTTGTATTTCCCCCCTTTTTTTATGTATTCTGTCCTTTATTTTTTATATTAAAAAAAGAAAAAGCAAGTAGAATAAGGCGCATGTTATTATTTTAAAATAATATTAAAAATACATCATACACACTCTTTTTTTTTGTTTTTATATTTATAATTTTCACACGTTTATATATTCAACGCAACTGATAACAACAAAGGAGCAAAGAAACAATATAAATATTTAATAACACATCATTCGAGATATAGAAATTGCCTATTTTAAACAGCAAATGAATCATCCTTCAATGTCATTAAACAGAATGTTACATATTAATCAAAATGAAAACGACCCCATTAAACACACCGGGAAAGGTATAGATCGACTCAACTAAAGCATTTATTTTACGTGTTTTGAGTTAATCTGATTTCTCTTTCTTTCTATCTCTCGTATCATGTTATTCTAATGTATATACAAATACTAATACGTACCAACAAACAACTCACTGTATTATTTCAACACCACAACTAACCGAATATCCTTATTTTCGTTGACAGTTAAAATATTCTACAACTTCAAAGGATCAGATACGCACTGTCTATGCACGTTTGATACAACACTCGACAGTAAACCCGAAAAGGACTGGGTAGGTATCCCTTTAAAGAAATGCTTAGTCAACGTTTGCTCTTCATGGTAAGACAATAATAGCAACTAGAATACATCTCTCTACATAAGCATAAACTAGTTCAAATTTTTTATTCTTAAATATTTACTTGTTTACTTTATCCTTATCCTTTCACTTTAAACAAAAACATTTACACTCTTATGCCTTACAGTCCAGATCAACTTATGGATGACGATAGTGCAGTTTATAGTGCCAACTTTGAAGAAAGCATGACAGTTGAAAACTGGTCGCCTCTACATGATTCTCGATCAAAGATTATTTGGGAAGGACACGGTCTTTTATCAAACATTATCAAAGATCAAGAAAATCCAACCCAGATAACTGGGAAAATTACAAAGTCAACTGTACCTTCATATTCTTGCTTTATTGAAGTATTGATTCAGTTACATCCGGTATGTTAGTTTTATACACATTCTTTTGTTGATCTCTTTGTGTGTGTTTTCCCATGACGGAAATTAATATGTTTAAACCTTTTTACCACTCCCCTCTCTTTCGCCTCCCCCCTTTTTTTCGTATAGATACGCCATTCTTCACCACCCCAGCATCAAGTAGAAAAGGCACCCAGTCTTCCATCCGTTCGGTCTATATGGACAGACATGGGGAGCTATTCAGATCATGGTGACGGACACTCGACACATCAGCTTCCACAACTACTTCAACACCCTGTGCAAACAAATGACGCTCCTCAACGTAACTACCATTTAATAAGCCGCTCCAGAACAATAAAAGACGAGCGTCATTACCACCATGGTATGGTTGATCCCAGCTGGCCTGGCAGCAGATATGATGTTGACGGTTTTAACAAGGACGAGTCCAAAAAACGAAGAGCCTCGGATTTCTCTGAAAGAAAACTTAGTCATTCACCAGTAACTGATACCTATTACCATCAGTCAAGACGAAAAAAGCGAGATACCAAGCCTCCAAATGCCAATGACATACGTCCCTTTATTGAAATTGAAAAGGATAAAGATGGCAAGTGTATCCTTCCCGCCGAGGTCGATTCCTGGACCGTTCTGAGTTTAGGCTCTGTCGTTTGGGATAGGGCAGCATTCCACAATCAGCGTTATATATACCCCGTCGGTTATCGTGTCAAGAAGTAAAATGGTTACAAAAAGATGGAAAGAAAGAAGAAAAAGAAAAGTTATTCATGTTGCTATTTTTATTTTATTTTTTATTATGATCAATCACGATTTAGATGGTATCGTAGTATGGTTGACCCTCATAGTGATACACAGTACACTTGCGAGATTCTAGATGGCGGAGATGAACCAATTGTAAGTAGTGATAATCTCCTTTTTTTTTCATTTCTGTTACTTTTGACAGAGTTCTAACCCGTAAATTTTAAAAGTTTCAATTAAATGCAGATGATAATCCTAGTGAATGTTGGCGAGGACCCACTCCTACCACAGTTTGGACAATTGCTGTTAGAAGGTAAGACCATAAAAAGATGGCTTTATATGATGAGGCCATTCTTATACTCATTTATCTTGTAGAGCGTTTGCTATCCGTAATATGGATTACGGCCATAATCCCGTTGGTCCCGATTTCTTTGGATTGCGTAAAAATACCATAGCAAAAATGATTCAAGATTTGCCTAATGCTGACAAGTGCAAAAACTATATTTGGCAAAACTTTGAAGCAATGACTAGCAACAAGGGCAAATCCTCAAGACGCGCAAAGTTAAGTTCACCTTCTGACACGAAAGACGAAGCGGAAGACGAGGAGACTCGGTCATTAGAAGACAAAAAGGTTTAGAAAACAGATAAAAGTTTTTTTTATATACAACTTTATTTTTTATTGTACAATCTTTTTTTATAATAATCTATATATACACACATACACAATTACACATCCTTTTCCTTTGATCTCTTTATGTATATGCTCTTTCTTTAAGCTAATTTTATAACTTTCTTATTAAAAAGTACTTTCCACACACACAAAATGTAGAAAATAAATAAATGATAATAATAAATAATAATAAAATAGGGCATCAAAAGTCTTTATATTGTTTGTGCACTAAAAACTATATAAATACGTTCTTTTTCATTTTTTAAATAACTTTACAAAAAAAAGAGAGGCTTTTTAAATTTATATTAATCTACTTGGTGGCGGCCATGATACGGGGAGCAGCCTAAAATAATAAAAAAATTAAGGAACAAAAAAAAATTGTTTCAATTAATTCCTGCGTTTATATGCGCTTGCTTGTTGCTATGGTAACTTACACATTCATCGGCACAGTGCATGAAGTGGAAGAATTCCTCAATGCCTACACAAATGGGTTTTAATATTCCGTTTTCTCTCATTCGCTCTTTTATTACTTACAGTTTTCCTGAGAACCATTCTCAACACGCTCGTTACATTCGTCAAGGTGCTTCTTCAAACCAGAGCATTCCTGGGTGCATTCTATTGTTATTATTATTATTATTATTATTTTATGAAATTGACATGGCAGCAAAATAGGGAGAGTGAGTTTAAACCGATTCCACGCAATGCACGTATATATCATGTCATATACCTTCAAAGATAGCCTCCTTGGGATCCTCAGGTTCTTCTTCTTCCTCTTCTTCTTCTTCAACAACCTCCTCCTCCTCAACGACGGGGGTTTCTTCGACGGGCTCTTCAACGGGTTCTTCGTCGGCGTAGACGGTAGGCATAAGGTTGGAGAAGAAATCAGAAAGACCCATTTTTTAAATTAAGTTGTAAATCGAAAGAGTGGGGGTTATGTTACGAGTTGTAGAAAAAAAAAGCGATGTTTTTTTGTTGGACTGAGATATAATGATTTTTTGAACGGGGGTTGTCCTAAATCTTTGGTTTTATTTTTTTATTGGCGCATCATTCGACTTTTTAAAATTGATGACGTAAGTAATCAATTCAAAACGCCGTGGATTTGTAAAATGGAAAACTGAATCTACTCGATTTTACGTCTTTTCTTTCTACTATCAGATATTGGTTTGTGTGTGAAGTTGAAAAATATATAATGCAATAGCTTAAAATGAAACTGAGATGGTTCTTTCCATATTAGAAGAAGATTCTGCACATATTCTTTTTTTTCTTCATAAACGAACGATATTGAATCGGATAGTTCATCATTAGGTATGTTTGGTAGTGACACTGTCAAGGCGAGCGATTAGATATGCATATTTAGTCCCATTCTTCTTGACTTTTATGGTCAAAAAACAAAGATGTGATTAAACCCAAAAATACTTAACCACATATTTAACTTTTTTATTAAATTGTTTCTTTCTCAATGAATATAAGTCGATATACAAATTATCATATTAGCTATATTTACTTTTGTTATTGCCAATCGGAGTGAGCTTTATGATTCAAAGGTTACCATTTGTTTACTCGATATATTTTATTTTAATAATTATGCATGCACATTTCACAGAATTCCAAGAGTTACAGATAGAACTTCTAATAATCGTAAATCCTTCATCAATTTCAGGGTAATTTTTTCTGCATGTTATAACTTATTAAAATTAATTGTATCAAGTCGTTGAAAGTGGGATTTTCCGATAAGGAATCATCACTAAATGTCATGTTCATATTCATTCTGAACTTGTGTTATTCTTCTCACCCCTTACTGATTTGAAACTCTTTTTATAAAGGTTCTGATGAGCATCCTAAAACTGAAAATTTGAATGTATTTGACCACTATACAAAAATAATGATCAAGCGACTGCTAAATTAGCAAATCTACGACTATTTTCTTTGATAACTTGAGTATTATTTTGTATTAAAAGTTACCACTTCTTTGCAAGTTAGCCGATGTTAAATACAGGATGAAATATACCCCAGAGAAAAATGGTAGCTACTACTTAAGTACTTGCCACAGTGTTGCCTACTGTAAGATAAGAGTTAAAATCGAAGATATACATCTCGGAAATGACGAGATTTTTAAACTGTTAAAGTACGAGGGCGATGCTCTTAATTCGAGTAGTACACTCAACACTCAACCTTACACGCTGGATAAACCAACTAAATTAACTAATCAACCTGCTATTAAGCATTAAGACCAATATTTCAGTAACTGTAATCATGGTATCCCGCCCTTATCAGGAATAGAGGATTCTACCTTAGAGCTATATAAGACCAAACAAATAGATTTATTGGATTCATTTCCGATGACCCAAAAGTCGGCATCAAAAAAGCGAATATACACCATGAAACAGCCGGCACATATTACATGAAATATCATGCAAATCAGAAATAAAGACACTCATAAAAAGAAACATACACCGCTTTTACTAATAAATACAAACCGTTTTACAAGAAATACATTTGTATTTTATCAATTAAATGAAATATTCACATCAGACATACGTGATAATTTGCATGTTGGATGACCCTGAAAATTTCATTTTTGACATGCAAGAATGTGACTGCCGAATTCAAAAAAATCAAAAGGAGCACTCCATGGTCGGGGCTGGATACTACCTTGTGCACTTTTGTTTACACTTTTGACATGTCACGCCTTGTCTTTCAACAAGCTCGCACTTTGATGCGCAAGAATGCCACAGGCACACTTACAAACCGTGCTCTCTTCTCTACAGGTCTTCGTAGCTTTCAGCAACAGCAAACAGAGCAGAATAAGAAAGTTACTCATTTTGGCTTTCGCGATGTAGCTGAAGAGGAAAAGGAATCTCTAGGTAAAAAGATCAAAACTATAAAGAATATCAAAAAACAGCGCAAGATAAAGAGTATTTACATGATGCCCAGTTCACAATGTGTTTGCCAATGTTGCCAGTAAATATGATGTTATGAACGACGCCATGAGTTTGGGTATTCACCGTATTTGGAAGGATGAATTCATTCGGTCAATGGCCCCTGGTCCTGGCACCAAATTATTAGATGTTGCTGGAGGAACAGGTAAAAAAAAAAGGCCGAAACACCACATTAAACAGGGGCATTTGAATTGATACGGAATGAATTTAGGCGACATTGGTCTTAGATTTCTGGAATATTGCAAGAACATCCATCATGATAACACAGCCACAGTCAAGCTTGTCGATATCAACCCACACATGCTTGGCGAAGGAGAAAAGCGATTCCAAACAACGCCTTATGCAAACAGTAAGCTTTTTTTTAGATTGGCTGTGTCGGTCACTTACTCCGTTCTAAATAACAATAGCAAACCAAGCCAGTTTCTTAGTTCAAAATGCTGAACATCTGGATGATATTCCCGATGAATCAGTAGATGTTTATACAATTGCCTTTGGTATCCGTAATTGTACGCATGTGGATAGAGTGGTAAAGGAAGCCTACCGTGTATTAAAGAAGGGCGGCCGTTTCATGTGCTTAGAATTCAGCAAAGTAGAGAACCCTGTCATCTCAAAGTAAGTTGTTATGTGTGCCCTCCATGAAAACAATGATAATAACACCAATTAGATTGTATGATATCTACTCGTTTGATGTCATCCCTGCTCTTGGCCAGGTCGTTGCCAATGACCGTGATTCTTATCAGTATCTCGTAGAAAGTATCCGTAAGTTTTATTCTCAAGAGGACTTTGCTCAACTTATTAGAGAGGCCGGTTTCAAGACAATCGGCAAAGGTTATGAAGACCTTACTTTCGGTGTAGCTGCTATTCACAGTGGCTACAAAATATAATAGTACATAAATACAGTAAAATAATAAAGGAATAAAAAAATGTGTGTGATATATATATAATCAATCATTGTTTTTATTATTATTGTCATCATTATCATAAAACACAACTATGCTGTTTCGTAAACGCTAACTTTTGCTACAGAAACATGTTCATCCCAGACACGTTTCTCTATTCTCTTTGCTAATTCACCATCAACGTACACTTTTGGTAGAGGGCTCTCGTTGGACTTTAGCGACAAGTAAATCTTTTGATGTTTCAATGCTCGGTTCTTTTTAAAGGTAATATAAATAACATCTTCTTTTTCTTCAGTGATGCTTTCGATTTCGGCTCCTGGAACAATATGGCCTGTTGAGCCCATGAATCTATCCTCTGGATAGCTTGTTACTCTCATAAATGCTCTTGTTTCGTGCGGTTTCAAAAAGACTTGACTCTGAGGCGCCAACCAGTCAATGCGAGAGCTGACAAGTACATTAGTGTGCTCAAAATAATGCACGCGGTGCTCATACTCAACTGGTGGTAAATGAGCAGTATAAGGCAGGGGAGATAAGTTGGAGATAAAAAGATATGAGCGGCCGTCGCACGTATATTTGACCTGATAAATATCATTTCCAATGGTGACTACATCTTGCACTTGTGCCTTGGGCTTAGGGAAAGTAGAAGAATACAATCGGTGCTCTTCTTTACTATAGCGGTCGACATTATCAGACATTAATGTAAGCTGGCCCATTACAATATTGACATTTAATAGAGTGAACTTCTCCTCCTTTGTCAACTTGTTGTTATCAGATCTAATAAAGAATACATCAGGATCACTGCCGAATATCGACTCTCCCATTGCCCAGCGATTAATGGTGGATGTCATTGCATTTGCAGATGATACGCGCTCTCGGACACTTGACATTCGAAGAATGGAGTCATCCCACCAAGGGGAAGCATCACTGCTAACACGCGAGTATTCAAACTTGCCCCACACAGATGGCAGTGTCACACCAGAGCCCAGTATCAATGCACGCTTATTGGTCCATTTGGTCAGTAAATCAACGGCATCCCACATAATTTCTCCTCTGGTTTTGCCCAAGCGAGGTATCATGGCAGCTGCAAATATAAAGTCCAGCTTTAACAACTTGTATCCCCAATCATCAATAAAGATATCAAACACATTTTCGAGGTAACTACAGGCTCCAGGATGATAAATGTCTATTGCGTAAAAACCACCCCAGTTAGGACCGGCAACAACCAAGGAGCCGTCTTGATGTTTAAGCAACCACTCTGGGTGTTGCTTGACAATTTTGCTCTTGAATCCCACGGCATAAGGTGCCATCCATATGCCTGGTATATACCCTTGCTTGCTTATATCAGCTGCCAGTTCCTTCATTCCACGGGGAAACTTGACAGAGTTTATGTCCAACCAATCGCCGATCTGTGCCTCAAAACCATCGTCCACCTGGAAAACATCAATGGGGTAATTGTACTTTTTGAATGCATTCAAGTTGTCGAGAACGTCTTTTTCGGTGATTCTTTCGTATGTGTTATACCAAGAAGACCATCCTGTCAAGTGGCGAGGCTGATTAAACTGTTTGCTTGGGTCATAATAGTTTGCATAAAGATTCCAAATAGACTTTAGTTTGGAGGTGTTTTCCCGCTGGCTCACAAGAAATTTAAACTCCGCTGATTCTCCCTTCGACAATGCCTTGCCTTGAATGTCCTTATAGATAGTGAGCTTGCCTTCCAGTAGATTTGCCTTAAAGTAAGTATAAGCGACTTGTTCTGAGAGAGAACCTATAAATACGATATTTCCGCTGCTTGTATCTCTAAAGTAAGTATAGCCGTTAGAATGCACCTGACCGGGCAAACCAGTGTAGTTGAAAAAATCATAATCGCTAAATAAAAGGACGTTGTTAAGCAACTTATCTCTTCATATATTACTATATTAGCATATTAGCATTTACCCTTGTAAATTGAACTTTGTGAACCATGCGACTGGACTTGGAATAGCGGCCATTCGGCTGTATCTATCGACCTCTCTTGTTGTGCTCCAGCACTGGAAGCCTTCAGCCATCATAACCTGCTTATCCAAGCTCATATCGAGCTCCATCTCAAAATGAGTAAGCGTCATCTCGTCTCCTTGGTTTAAAATCTTGTAATGAATCTCAAAGTTATCGTTATCCAATGGAATAGTGGACTTTTCTACGCGTAATTGACCCAACAGGACTTGTTTCTCGAGATGCTCAGAGAAGCTTTCTTCTTTACTATTGACCACATATTTTGTATTAGCAACCCAAGAGGTTGGTGAAGCGAGAGTTGTAAAGGGTGTTGTCATTGCATAAATAACAGAAAAGAATAGAAAGAGCAAAATAAGAATCATCCTTTTAGCACAACTTTTAAAAAAAGAAAAAGGAAAAAAAATGACCAAAACAATACTAAATGCAGCAAAGTAGATGTGCATGTGACTAAAAAACGACACTAGAAAAAAATGTTGTCTTTCTGCTGGACTAGCATACAAATATTAGCCGTGCCCCTCAAAACAACAGTTGAATATGTCGACTGCTTTGCGAAAAATGTCTTTTTTTATTTTTTTATTTTTTTATAATTACAAAAGGTCAAATGCATAAGGCTAAACTACAAGAACGGATCGTATGATTTAAAAATGGTGCCAGACCAGATATTTTATTTATTTTGATGATGATGCTTTTGCTTCCACCATCATATGTGCTGATTGTGGCGCAAATTTCTTTATAGCAGCAATTAAATCAGGGAATCTCAAAGGTTTAGTTACGTATTCGTCCTGTAATGAATGTATTGTTAGATCAAGTATTCGATAATATGCTCTCAAGTTATTCTAACTTACCATTCCGGACTGTAAACATTTCTCTCGGTCGCCAATCATGGCTACAAAAAAAAAAGAATGAGTTAGTAGACTATCTTTGTAGTTAAAATTAGTTATCATACCATGAGCCGTTAATGCAATGATGGGTATATGACTATTTGATCCAGAAGCGTGTTCTATTTCTCGAATCTTCTGGGTTGCTTCAAAACCACCCATGACAGGCATTTGGAGATCCATCAAAATAAGATCAAAGGTCTGGTTTTCATATGCCTCTACGGCAAGTTTACCATTGGGAACAATCTTGACATGGTGACCAAACTTCTCTAAAATTCGCACAGCTAGTTTCTGGTTTACAACGTTATCTTCAGCCAATAGAATCTCCAGAGGCACAGACTTTGAGGCATCACCTGGTAAGGCAGCATGGCTTTCAAGTGCAGACAAAAGTACATTGGCCAAATCGGCAACATTGGTTGGTGAGTTGATATAACCAGTGATTCCTAGATCAATGCATAGCTTCATATTGAGCAGATGAACTTCGGGTGCTATGAGAACAATAGGTGTGTAGCGGAGAGGTACAATCTCACGAATCTTCTCTGCAAGTCCCATCTTATCAACAACGACAGTATCAAAGAATGGTGCGTGCTTGCTCTTACTAGAGTTTGCATTTGCAATTGTAGTGGCCTCTTCGATGCTTCCTGCACGGTAAGGCTTAAGTCCAAGACGTCCAATCTTATCAATAACACCTGTTTGATCATTCATACTATCCAAGAATAATACACGTCTATTTTTAAAACGTGCAACTTTCTCTGAGGTTTCTTTTTCATCCACAGTATTTTTGAAGAGGTTAACCGTAAAGTAGAATTCGGAGCCACGACCATACTTTGATTCTACCCAGAGATCACCACCCATAAGTTGGACCATATGTCTTGAAATAGATAAACCAAGACCAGTTCCACCATATTCACGTCTAGAAATAAAAATATCAGTAAAAAAGAAACTATATAAAAAGAAGAAGCCAATATATGCTTACGTTGTACTGCCATCTGCTTGACAGAAGGTGTCGAAAATAACATGAAGCTTATCTTCTTGAATACCAATACCAGTGTCACTAACACAAAGTTCCAATCGGATGGATTCATCCGCCATACGAATGGCTCTTGTTCTAAGTACAACTTCACCTTGGGTAGTAAACTTGACAGCATTTCCAATCAAATTGGTGATAACCTGTCGCAAACGAAGAGGGTCGCCAATCAATTGGTCAGGGATTGCTGAATCAACATGGTAAATAAGGTCTAGTTTCTTTTGATTAGCCTTTACAGCAAGTGTCTTCAACACACTGAAAATGGAGGAGCGAAGTGAGAAGGGGATAGATTCAATAATCATTCTTCCAGCTTCAATCTTTGAAATATCCAAAATATCATCAATAATGGCCAATAAACTGTTAGCGAGGCTTGACACAATCATAAGGTTTTCTCTTTGCTGGCGGGTAAGGTCTGTTTCCAGAGTCAAAGAAGTCATACCAATAATACCATTCATGGGTGTTCTGATTTCGTGACTCATATTGGCTAAGAATTCACTCTTGGAGCGATTGGCCAGTTCAGCAGCTTCACGGGCAAGTCTGTTCTTTTGAATAGCGTCACGAAGCGATCCAACCATCTGGTTAATCTTGGTCTTGAGGGAATCCATCTCACCAGAGGCTTCAACGGTAATCAAACGAGAGAAATCATTTTCTGTGGCAGCAGCTGAAATTTGAGCGAAAGCTCTCACCTGCGTAGTAAGATTTGAAGCCATAGTATTAACATTGCTGGTAATTTCGCGCCAAACACCTTCAACATCCATCACTTGAGCTTGCACACCAAGTTTTCCCTCCGTACCGACTTCGCGAGCAACACGTGTTACTTCGGAAGCAAATGAGTTCAATTGATCCACCATTGTATTTATCGTATTCTTGAGTTCGGCAATTTCACCGTGTACTTCAACTTCAATCTTCTTACTCAAATCACCTTGTGCTACTGCTTTACAAACTGCTGCGATTGCTCGAAGTTGGTCTGTCAAATTACTAGCCATGATATTTACATTATCAGTCAAATCTTTCCAAGTGCCATCAACCCCAACAATTGTTGCTTGGACGCCTAGTTGACCTTCTGTTCCCACTTGTCGAGCAACACGGGTAACTTCTGCAGCAAACACACGTAATTGATCCACCATGTCATTTACCGTTTCCCTAAAATGATATAGAATGAGTATAATGCTAAATTATTAAGAAAAAAAAATGGGAAAGACTTACTTCAATTCACGAATCTCTCCCTGTACTTCAACAACAATCTTTCGTGAAAGATCACCCTTTGCCACAGCCTTTGTCACCTCAGCAATGGAACGCACTTGAGTAGTAAGATTACCAGCCATCATATTTACATTATCTGTCAAATCCTTCCAGGTACCGCCAACACCCTGAACAATGGCCTGACCACCCAGTTTACCCTCAGTTCCTACCTCACGAGCAACACGGGTGACTTCAGAAGAGAATTCACGTAGTTGATCCACCATGGAATTAACGGTTATCTTCAAATCAAGAATTTCACCTCTTGTTTCAACGTGAATCTTCTTGGACAAGTCACCGTTGGCGACTGCTTTGGTAACCTCGGCAATGGATCGTACTTGATTGGTAAGATTGGCAGCCATAATATTGACATTATCTGTCAACTCGTTCCATGTACCGGCAACACCTTGAACAACAGCCTGTCCTCCTAGTTTACCCTCTGTACCAACTTCTTTAGATACACGAGTGACTTCAGATGCAAAGACATTCAACTGATCCACCATGTTATTGACAATATTCTTTAGATCCAGAATTTCTCCACCACTTTCCACTTCAATCTTCTTGGACAAGTCACCAAGCGCAACAGCCTTAG
>VCJG01003877.1:8297-18386 GCA_024140375.1 Backusella westeae | reverse complement strand
TTTTTTTTAAAAAAAAAAAAAAAAAAAAAAAAAAACTAGTGCTAAGACGATCCATCTCCTCTGATCTCAAACATATTCTTGCATTTTAATTGTGAATTTTCTCAAGTTAATGTTGACTATAGATTCATGGTCCATTTACTTTCCCTCGCCTATGATAGCAGAGCATATTCATCATAAGATATCCAATTATAAACATCTTTATTAAACCTCTTTCATTCGCAATCGAAAAAGAATAGAACAAGATGATTGAGTATAATAATATCCTGAAGGAGGGACATAGTCAACACCATTAGGCTTCAAATACCGCTGCATTGATAGCAAGAAGAATGGATTCGGTAATAATTCCGAAGTAGAATGTATCTAATGCAAATATGAAATATCAAATCTTAGGCTTAGAGTTGTGACCACGTGATTTGAATTAATTTCTGTGTGTGGCTCTCTCTGAATTGACACTAAAAGCAATGGGGTTCATGCAAAAAAAACATAAATGTACATTTTGGTCACTACATGGAGTTGGTTACTTTTTACTATTCTTATACGATGATGAATTATTTTTTTTAGTTATAATGTCAAACGAAGTATGTGTTTCTAAAATGCCAAGATATTAAGGTTATTGATGTGCGATTTTTTTTTAATAAAAAAAGTAAATTATTTTATTTTTAAAAAGTGTTTATATTTCTTTATTTAGAATGCTTAAAAATAACCACAAATACTATAAATAATATATATATACCGTGTATCTTTTTAAGTAAGATGGAGAACCGTAATATTACAACCATGTAGTCGTACCTAGTGTCATTGCTAATGATGATAATACTTTTATCGCGTATGTTCTGTTTGTTTACTCTTTCTAATGATTCGTGCCTGAAAAAAAAAAAAGCTTAAAGTATCGAAAGTGTACGTATCTATATATAAATTAAACCCCGCCTTTTATATGTGGATTTCTTTGTTTCTTTTTGTTCTTTCCGTTATTATAACAATGAACAGTAACAAAAGAAAAAAAAATGATAATAATATAAATGCAATAAATATTTTAATATAATCATAATTTGTGGAACATAGCGTAATGATGACCATAGTTACAAAAAAAAGGAGAGAGAGAAGAGATGTCTATATTGCTTCTATCAAAGCAAAACGAATGGTGATAAGAATAAGAGTAATAATAATAATCATGATTATGATTACATAAAAAAAAGAAAAGAGAGAAAACAAAATCAAAACAAACATTTTGTGGCAAAGTACGACTCATTTTAAAATAGAGTCATGCGACAATTATGTAACTACAAGCCTTGTTTTGTAACTGGAAATATTTTATTCAGTCTTTTTACAAAAGCTCCCTTTCTTTTCCCATAAAAAACTTTTTTGTTATTATTAATTACCTTTTCCTTATATTTTATTTTTTTATTTCCTTCTTTTCTTCTATTTTCTTTTATTTAAAAACAATAGTAAGGCTTATCGTTATTACCCAATGTCGACCTCTTATATTAATCGAGCAAGAGGACGCAGTCTCTCTCAACAACCCAACGATGACGAGGTAGAATAGAACAAGAGCAACAACAGTCTTTGTGTACTAACAAAAAACAAACTTGAAGCTTGGTACGATAGAGAAGCAGTTTAACTTTATTAACAAGACAATCAAATGGAACACAACTGATTTAGAAAAGGTCATTCAGTTACTTCGTTCTCGGTAAGAAGACAATATTGCGAGTTACCATGGATACAGAGAAATATTAAAACAAATCTATTCCTAGTTATGCAGCTGAAGAGGCTTATGTTAATGCGTTGATAAAGATCAAAAAATCAAGCCAAGATAGTATTGTACCTAATGAATCGACTATGAGCACGGAAACAGCCACGGCAAAGACATTTCAATATGCTGTTAAACTATATGAGGCAACAATGACCGATATGATTGATCATAGGCAACGCCTAAAGGACACTTTGAAGGCTGAAATTGATAGGCTCAGCACTGTAAGGGACTCGGAGGAAACTAAGAGAAAGAAAGTAAAAACGAGGCTTCTTGAAGCAAATACAAACTATTCTACTTTTCGCACGCGCGATCTTTCAAAGGTAATGGATCGGTATATTGGATAGAATGGAAAACTTATGCTTTTTGTTACAACAGTTTAAAAAAACATATATTCATAAATGTGAAGAACTCAGATCGTCTCAAATCAACTTTCAGCAACAATTGCAGCAACAGCAAGACGAATTAGAACAACAACAACAACAACAACAACAGCAGCAGCAGCAGCAACAGGCATCAAATAGATTATCTGGAGATTTCTCAAGATTATCAACCGAGTACACAAGAGATATTGATGTTGAACATAAGAAGGGAATGGCTGGCTTGATTTCTCAGATGAGAACACGCGCTGCCAATTCGCATTCCGCTCCACTCGATCAAAATAAGCAAAATATGAAGGTGGCCAAGATGAAAAAGGACATCACAGAGGCTGACAATGAATACAGAAATGGCATCTTGGTGTTGGAAAGCTTAAGAAAGAAGCAGAATAAAACTATTGAAGAAAGTCTAAAGGTATATAGAGAGAGAAAGAGATAAAAAGGGATGGTACAACTAATATATAAAACAGTCGGTAGAAGATTCTATCAAGACAAAGTCAAACACCGTAAGATCTTCGTTACTATCGATCACTCAGACAGAATATATGACATTAACTACAGAACGAGAGGTAAATAAATAAAAAACTACGACTACCATCAATGCATTTAATATTTGTATATAAACTAGATGGCAAATCGATCATTTTCAGCTGCCAAAAACATCGACAGTACAAAGGATACGCTTATTTTTACCAATTATTATCACTCGTTAGGATTTTCAAACCCACAGCCCATCCGTTATGAAAACTTTTATTTTGAAGGAAAATGTCGAGAAGTGTTGTTTGGAGGATCGTTGGAATCTTACTCGATTGAGCATAACTCTACAGTGCCCCTTGTTGTAACAAAGTGCATTGAAAGCATCGAAAATATGGGTGGTCTTCAAAAGGAAGGGATTTATAGAATTTCGGGTCGTCAAACCAATGTCGAGCAGCTGAAGCATCAGTTCGAAATGGGTGAAGAAACTGTCGATATGGAGGCTTATGATGTTTTTACAATTGCAACCGTCTTAAAAATGTTTATTAGAGAGTTGAAGAGACCCTTGTTTGACTTTAATGCACAAACAAGATTGAACTATAGCAGTAAGTTGGGAGATGCATAAATCTTGGATTGGATTAATTTATCTTTTTTTTTTCTGTATAGAGAGTATGTCTCATAATCAACGCTTGGGAGTGCTTGAGAGCAAATTGGCAAATTTATCATATGCCCATAGAAGTACTTTACATCAAGTCATTGTTCATTTGGCCAAGTAAGTTTAAAAATAACTATATACAAACACGGAAAAATACTAATATATACCATCGCTATAGAGTGAACGAATTTTCTCAAATCAACAAGATGAACATACAAAATCTCGCAGTCATTTTTACACCTGTTATTTTCCATGACTTTAATCAAATCGAAGACCACCAGGAGTGGTGCCCTGATGATCTCTTTGAGGATTTAATACTATATCATGAAAACCTATTTGTTAGTTCCGAAGTACTTGCACAAAAGTTAAACGAACCCAAATTAAAGGCGGCTTTATCTGGTCAAAGCCCCTATACACAATTCTCTCAAAGTAATCTATTGTATATCACACGTGGTCAGCCCAATCCCAACTCCCCAGTGGCACCCAGTGCTACACCAGCTACACGAAATATGCTGTTGACTCAGCCAATGAACCCTCCAGTCGTCATGGAATATGGCAATTCTTCTGGTAACAATAACAATATGATTCCAGAAAGTAACATGTACTACTCTCCTCAGCCACAGCAACAACAAATTCCCCCTCCTCCTCCTCCTCCTCCTCAGCAGCAACTTCCCCCTCAACCACAGCAGCAACAGCAGCAAGGCACTGCACCTGCTGCCTTGACAACCATCATTGGTTCAATCCCTACCCATCATCAAAGAAACTCCTCACTTTCATCCAACCAACCCGTCTATCCCATCAGCAGAAACGCTGCATCTGCCACACCTGTTGAGAACCGAATCACACCACAGAGATACCGAGTGGTGGAAAATGACCAAGAGCAACAGCCCAATAAATCCATATCGGATAATACCACAAACCGCACAACATATGATGTTCTCTATTCCATGGATACACGTATGACCTCTTCCACACCCACTCTACCACCCAATTTACTCAATAATCGTGCAAGCACAGAGTTTAAAAAGTCAAATATACCACCCAGACAAGACTCTTTAAGGAAATCTGGTCCTCGCAATAAGAGTGAAAAGATCTTGGTACAGGAAGAGGAACAGGCTAAGCCGGCTAGACAGATTTATCAACCCACCTTTAATCCTGATTTGTTACCTACCATTGACGATGATTCAGAATCAAAAGATAATGAAGTATAGTTTTTGGAATAGATTATACGTTTCCACCTTCCACTTTTTTTTGTTATTAAACAACCCCCTCTTGTTATATAAATATAAACTATCTTCTCTTTTTTTTCAAAAAAAAATATATGTGGTTTTCATAATTACATAGCCCTTCATTCATTTCAAAGTAGTATACCTTTTAATAAAAAAGTATGCAAAAAAAAATATATTAAATCAACATAGCCTTCTATCAAGAAACTATATCAAGCCCACAGCTATCGTAGGATCTAATCAAGTACCCGAATCAGTTGTGTTTTTGACTTTTAGAGAAAATGCTGTTCGGTGTCACAAATTGATTGATGCATTTTAGCTTTGTTTATCACCACCCAAAGCATATCATAAAGGATCTGCTGCGATAAAATTCGGCCCTGAACGTAACTTTAGAGTGTACTTATTTTTTTATGGAATTCTAAATTAGGTGTACGGCTATTGACAACTTTTTGGAAATGGAAATGTGTGTATGTATCGCTTGAACTGAATATTGTATGATTAATAAAACTACATCACTTGAGAAAGTAACAAATAAATTAACCTACAAAGTAAGGTCAATCACTTTCATGATAGATGAAAGATGAAACTGATGGGAAATATAAATAAACTCTCTTTTGAAACTAGATGGATCTATTTCTGTTACAGGTTTTTTTAAGTAGAGAGATAACAACTTTTATATTTAAACAAAGTGTTGATCTCACATTAAACCAAACAACTGGATGCTCTTATCGTTTTTTTTTTTGACAGTTTTATTTTTTTCCTCATGGTTCAGTTATACACTGTTTCTAATAATAATATTAATAATAATACATGAATTGAATTAAGTTCATCTTTGTTATCTTGCTTTGATCCAAGCGTGGGTCTTATCATTAATTAAGCATGGTGGGTTTCAAAGGAGGTTTGTGCGCGTAACAGGTGTAAATAAACATCATAACGTGTGAATATAAAACGCCCTCTTTACTTTATCAACATGACATTGGGGGTATAAATAAAAGAAATGCATTTCTCGAACAACAATCTTTCTTTCTTTCACTACTTTTTTTTTTCTACTTTTTTTCTCTCTTAAAAAACAATGACGACAACATCAGACGACGACGCCTGCTTAATTTGCTTTGAATCCATTAGCATATTTGCTATTTCCAAATGTGGTCACCATACGTGTCATCGATGCTATCTACGCATGCGATTGTTGTATAAAGCCAGAAGCTGTAAATTTTGCAGGGTAAATATATACCTATCCCTACATATATGTATCATCTAACTCACTCTTCTACAGGCAGACCAAAACGATGTTATCTTTTCAACAATAATGAAACCATATAATTATTTTACTAAGCACCTATTGCCGATATTTGACACAGAGACTGGTGTTTATTATACTCAAGTTGCTTTGAAAAACCAAATTGATAAAATCACGAAATACACCTGTCCCCAGATAAACTGCCAGGTTTCATTTGCAGACTGGAGAATGATAAGCCATCATGTAACATCTCAGCACAAGTTATATTTATGGTAAAAGTCATTTTTTTTTTAAATTCGTATTTCGACTAAACAGTGTTTTGCACTAGTGATATTTGTGTGGAAAACCGCACCATGTTTCCAGATGAACTTCAATTTTATACCCACGATCAACTAAAATGGCATAGAAGAGAAGGAGACAAGGCCTTTCGACCTGCCGATCAATCTGGTTTCACCGGACACGTCGAGTGTAAATACTGTCAGACCTTCTTTTATGGACAAGCAGAGTTTCTGGAACATAGTCGTCATGTTCACCTGGAATGCTTTTTGTGTAAAGAAAATGAAAGATGTAACTTTTTCATGACTTATGAAGACTTGGAGGACCATTTCATGTCAGACCATTTTATTTGTCACCATTCAACATGCATGAGACAGAAATTTATTGTATTTGGATCCCGCGAAGAGTGGAGACAGCATCAGCTTGCATTACATAGTGATTCTCTGGCAACTCAACTGAATAGGATGCACATCCATGACGACGACCTTCCAACACGGGATGATGTGTTACCAGAGTATATACCAAGCTTTCATGATGTCCGAGAACGAATTGCACCACCACGCCGTGCACCAGTGCCTCCACCGACACCAGAACTAAGTGACATTTTAAATTCAGAGCAAGTCAGAAAATTCAAAAGACACTGCTGGAACTTTAACGGTGATTATATTAATGTACAAGATTACGTCAAAGGATTGTATGAGATAGTGCACCACAATAATGAACATGTGAAAATTCTATTAGAAAGAGAAGCAGTGACTTATCTTTCAAATAAAAAGAGGACAGAGGCTAAGGAAAAATGGAGAAGTTATGAACATGAGGTATTCAATTTGGGAGAGATTGTATAGCGTGAATATTTTACTAAATTAGAGCGTTATTTACAGATCAGCTTTCCTATGTTGAGGTCAACAACAGCAACGGTAGCAGCTCCAGTAGTTACCGTAGCAGGATCATCTACACAAAGTAATAATACTACTAGAAATGAACCAAGGCCGCTTGAAAGAAAAGAACCTGCTTATATGTAAGAATCGCTGTATATTTATAATGAATGAATAGATACTGAATCTCTTTATATAGTAGACCAAGGCCAAAGCCAAAAAAAGCAACAGCTCCACGGGTGCTTCGTATTGTTTCAACACCAGCAAATAACAATGCTCAAGGCAGTAGTGGAAATTCGCTTGTGGCGAATAATAACAGAAGAGTGAACCGGGAGACAGAAAGAAGATGGTAAAGGAATATATGAACCATGTATTTTATCTTGTAAAGCATAAAGCTATCCCTTTGTTAAATAAATTCATGAATAAAAAGGAGAGAGTTAAGCTAAGCTCGAAAGTTTGATCCAAGCACCTCTGACAGAGCTTTTTTTGATTGGTTGGTTATTAACTCTGTGACTGGAATCTCGCATTTCTATTTTCGAGTAATGGTGTGTGCGTTTTTTTTTTTCTTCTGTTTCTTGTTTCCTTTTTATATTTGAGTGAGTGAGTGAAAACGAGAGAAAGATGAATAATTCACCTCAAGCTGGAAATGTACCCATTCGACCTCAAAGACCAATGATGATGGCACGTCCTCCCTTGGGTACACCGGTACCAACACAGCAGCAGCAGCAGCAACAACAGCAGCAGCAGCAACAACAGCAGCAGCAGCAGCCTGTGCCATATAATAACTTTAGACCTCTTCCTCGTCCTCCTCTTGGTCAGCCCAACATGGTGCGCCCACTTCCTAACCAAGGTATGTTGCATGTATAACATTATTCCTTATTATTCATATTCATATGAATATATATTAAGGTCCTCCAGGAACAACACCACCACTACCATTACAGCAACAACAGCAGCAGCCACAGCAACCACCACCAAATGTTGATAAAAACTTGGCTGCACCTATGGCAAACATGAATATCAATGTTAGTAAGATAATAGCACTCGTGGGAAGAACAGAAAAGCTAATTTATTGTATTAGAAACCTGGTCGTTCCAAACGTGTTTATGCGGCTATGCCTAACTCACCTATGCCATCAAACCCTATTCAAAACACACCTTACTCCCAACACCAGCAGCAGCAATACCAACAACAATTGCCTGGTAGTCAATCTTATCAGCAGTCTCCTCAACCATTTCCTCAGCAGCAGCAGCAGCAGCAGCAGCAGCATCAACAGCATCAACCCTATCAACAGCAACCTACGCAGCCCTACCAACAACAACAGGAAAGAGTTATAAACACACCATTAGGATTACCACCTCGATCTGCTGAAAAACCTCGAATCAACCCAAACCAAATCCCGTCACCTGTTCAGATCCAAACAGACGACGAAAAGACGTGGGAAAAAGAGGATATGGTGTATGGCACATGTAGTCCTGATACACCGCCATTAGCCAGCACAAACTTCCGCGCCAATGATCAAGGCAACTGCAACCCTCGATTTATTAGAGCGACCGTTCGTGAGGTACCACAGACAAGCGACCTTGAACGGGATACAGGTTTACCTTTGGGCCTTGTGATCCAGCCCATGGCACCACTTCATCCAAAGGATCGACCTATTCCTTTTATTCCGCTCAACGAAAAAGCAGAGGGTCCGGTTCGATGCAACCGTTGTAA
Organism: Backusella westeae; assembly: GCA_024140375.1. Taxonomy (NCBI): domain Eukaryota; kingdom Fungi; phylum Mucoromycota; class Mucoromycetes; order Mucorales; family Backusellaceae; genus Backusella; species Backusella westeae. The sequence goes on along the minus strand of VCJG01003877.1, from coordinate 9,800 downwards.
AGGATACCGAAACCCGTGGTGTAGATATATCGAGGGCGGTAAAAAGTATGTCTGTAATTTATGTGGGTTTGATAATGTCATTGCCGACCATGAGTTTTGCCCAACCGATATGAACGGTATTCGCATGGATATAGAGCAGCATCCTGATTTGATGTTTGGCACCGTGGAGCATGAGGTACCAGAGGAGTATTGGGCTGATAACAAAAAACCGGGCGTCCTGCATCATTTGTTTGCAATTGATGTCTCGAGAGCGGCCATCCAGACCGGTATGCTGCGTACCGTATGTGATACACTAAAACGTCTTGTTGTATCCGGCTTTTCTAATGGCGTCAAGATTGGTATCATGACCGTCGATACCACTGTACATTTCTATAACCTTCATGGCGAAAAACCCTCCATGATGATTGTATCTGATATCAATGACATGTTTGTGCCCATGGCAGAAGGTCTCTTTGTTGATCCTGTACAAAAAAGGGCGATCCTCCTCGAGCTTTTGGATCAACTACCGGGTATGTTCCAAAACACATTATCCCCTTGTGCCGTCCTTGGTGCCTCTGTCAAGGGCGCCTACTTGGCCATGGAAAACCTTGGAGGTGGTAAAGTGAGCATTTTCCAATCAATGCTACCCAGTTTAGGTCCTGGTGTTTTGAAAAATCGCGACGATCCAAAAATTTATGCAAGTGAACGCGAAAAGTCGCTGTTTTCCCCTCAAGATAAATTCTATACCCAATTAGGTGAAGGCTGTGCTCAAAAGGGTGTCTCAGTTGATCTATGGTTTTTGCCTCCTACCAATACGTACGTTGATATTGCTACCGTAGGCGTCCTTGCCGCTCTCACGGGTGGCGATACCCATTATATCCCTCAGTTGAATGAGGATGCTCAGATACAGTTTAATAATGATATGACGTATATGGTGCAACGTGAGCAAGGCTATAGAGGAGCTTTCCGTGTACGCTGTTCTAATGGTAAGTAGATATGATGGGATATGCGGAGTGGGTGATGTTTTTAGTATTATCGATATTCCATTAGTTTCTAAATTTAATGGTAATAAGGTTTATCTGTCGATGATCACTATGGCAACTTTTATTCAAGCAGCACCACCGACATTGAATTAGCTGGTATCAGTACCGATACATCTATTGGTGTTGCATTAAAACACGATGGTAGCAAGCTACCAGAAAATACACCTGTCAATGTTCAATGTGCTTTGCTTTACACTACCGCCGAGGGCAAACGCGTTGTCCGAGTACATAACCTTAGTTTAGGAATGGGTGCCAAAGCCAGCAATGTGTTTAAAACAGGGGATCTTGATACTACCGTCAATTTCATGGTGAAGCGTGCTATTTCTCAAACCAATAAAAAGTCCCTGAATGATCTGTCAAATGAAATGGATAGCGCATGTGTTAAGATTTTGACAGCTTATCGTAGATACTGTGCAACAGGTGCTTCTGCTGCTCAACTGATTCTCCCAGATTCGTTCAAGTGCTTACCGCTTTTAATGTC
>VCJG01003870.1:9090-32837 GCA_024140375.1 Backusella westeae | reverse complement strand
TTATTATAATTTTATCCAATCAAATCAACTCATCCTGGATGCCACTGATACCGTTACAGTATTTTCTTATGTAATGATAATTATGCAGATAAATGAAGTGATTATATATTTTATTATGTTTTGTATATGCATTATGAATATTTTTAATGGAAGTAAAATACAATAATAAACATGTATAACAATATACACTACACTTTTCATTACAAATTCAAATAGAGTGACGTCAATGTAATATCTAAGCTCAAATTTGCTTATATGCATTTTTTTGTTTCATTCAAGAAGGATTGTGGTTTTATCATTCGCTGTGTTAGTATTATACGCTCTTTTTTTTCTACCTCAAATAATAATAATGATAAACTAGGATGCTGTCAATCCCATACTTAAGCTTCAAATGATCATAATACTGGGTCACTGATTGCTATAAAATGAGCGTACTTCCTATAGAGCATGTTGTTGCCATTTACAAAAGAGGTAACTGTTCATTAATAGTAAGAGGAGAACGATGGTTTGATTGTTACATCTATATTTATTTATCAAAAGAAAAAGAAAGAAAGATTACGTGTTTCATTTTGATTATGCAGGGTAAATCATAAAAGACGGAGAAAATTGTTTTTATTTATCTCTCTATCTCTTTCACTTTCTTTCTTTCCCTCAAACTATGATCTCCAAAAAACGTATCTCTTTACTTTCCGTCAAAATGATACCAATTATCTCAAAATATGGTAAGTTATATTTGGTAATACACACTCATGGTTGTACTTAGTTTAAAGTATTATCAATAGTAAACCACCATGCTTTATGGGGCAGTTCTTTTATTTTTGACAACAATGAAAATGGCTTTATGAAAGAAAGTAGAGAGAAGAGAGTCCACCGTATAAAAATTCACACCGTTTTTGCTCTTTTCAAAGGGTAAGAACAATATCATGTCCATGTTATACCTTTATTTTTTTTTTTGAACGATGTCACTCTAATTTAATTTGTAATGAAAAGTGTAGTGCATGTAACGATATCCAAAACAAACGCGACAAAGGCAAAGGAAGGGCAGAACCTGCTGAGAACCAACAACAGTCTCAATGTGGTAAAGTATTTTAAAATGACGTGTTGTTATTTCCTTCTGACTACTAAAGTATTGAATTTATATTTAGGCACTCCCACAAGCTCAAGGACCTAACACCTTTGCGACTGTCGGCCTCTTGAAATGCCAGGTAAGAGAATGCTAGGCTTCATCTTACCATGACGGCATCGCCATTTGTTTTCGTAGTAGTGTTCGATACTCAAACGCAACACGGCTTGTAAACGCCCCCTGTTATCTAAACCCTCCCCATGCTCCTGTAGACAATCCAAGCACTACAGCACATGTATTTCGACAGTTTTGGAGAGAGGAATCACTATGTTCTCCAGCCCACATGTGAGCAATTACTACAGGGTCTTCCCCTGCAGCAACTGCCCGTGCACTTCTTCCGGATCCCACCTGGACTTACACAAAAACTCACTTCCGGAAGCAAAACCCGTTTTTCTAGCTTAGGCGGGGAAAAGGGAGCCTATTTTATTTTATTTTAGATAGTGAGAGTTAGTTCGTTTTGCTTTTATATGTCGCAGTTGTCAAACTATTTTCATACCTTTGAAATCTGCTTGCTGAAACCGAAGGAATCCCCCATGGTGATGATGAGAGTGACCATTCCTCACAGCATTCGTTGAATTATCACCGGCTTAGGGTGTTTGACTATTATTTCGTGGACGGGGTAGAGGGGGCGCAGCAGCAAGAGGAGGCACAACAGCAACAAGTACGTTGGTTGGTTGCTGGTACCAACCAAAATGTTGAAGCGTATGCTATCAGCCAAAGATGCTTTGTGTTTAAAGAAAACACAAAAAAGATGAAAGACAACCCTGAGAACTTGTCGGATATGAGACTTTTGTAAGTAGAATAAATATTAGTGTTGAGCATAATCAAATTTACTTATCTTATGATTTCTATAGGGCCCTGAATGATATTTATTTATTTAAAGATAACATTGATGCTTCCCTGACGAGATATTTCGGACTGGATATACATACATCGATTCTATCAGCTTGGGATCTTAAACCATTTCTCCCCGAACCATTGATCAAAGCAGCTTCATGGTTCTCCCAGTTAGGCATCGATCCCCCAAATGATTTTATGTATTGTGTTTCAAAATACTTAGACTTCATGACTGAGGCTACGATGTCCAAAAATGTAGTTGATATACATACTGCCCACATCTTGTCGTCCTTGTAAGTACACATTAGCTATAGCCAACATTTTAGTGCTGTATTACTTATATTATCATTTTTATTTAGCTTACCCATATTAATAAATGGATCGTCGGATAAGGCCATTGAAGACTCCTACATTCACCACTACCTAAGTCCCATTATTCTCTCAATATTTGATTTGACGGTAGACTAAAGACGCGCTGGTAATTTAAAGCTATAGACATCTAAATTTGACTGAATAGACAGTTAATATATATTTAAATCTATAGGGCAAACGGCAACGATATCAAGAAATATGATACTGTATCATATAAACCTGATTTCTGCGTTTTTACCCAAACAATCAATATCAAATGCATTATTCTCATCGCCGAATTTAAACCTAAAGAGAACAATTCCGCCGTAGAGTCTGATGAAGTCAAGCTAGGACGCCAAATGAAAGCAGCTTATAATGATTTGGTGGAGAATAGGACCCCAAACCCCATCGTTTGTGGAATCTTGGCCCAGGGCAAGCGTATGTCCAATTGCGTGATGGATATGGTCTCCCCTCAGTTGTATCGCTTTAGAAAAATTTCTGAAGTCGATTTGTGTTTTACATTGAGCCAATTAGATTCACTTCCCACCATTGTATTGCGTTTATTACAATTAAAGGTAAACACGAATACAGTAATTAGGTTTTGTATTTCTTACCAACTCTATTTTATGTTGTAAACAGAATGTCGTCTTGGAGACAGCTATTAAATCAAAAACAGCCATCCTTTCAAATACGGAGAACATGCATCGAGGTCCGCGTATTCCACCCAAACATTGGCTAACAGTCGACAATTACTTGTTAGCTCGTAAAAGAAAGAAATCGAGTGATGGAGAATCATCAAGTTCTTAGTTTGCCTTTCTTTTTCTTTTTTTATAGCAATTATTAAATATATTGGTTTTATATACAGATTAAATGTAATAATAATAATAATAATAATAATAATAATGATATTACTTGATATCTATGCTAGTACAGTCAAACCATTGGAAATTGGCGTTTTCACAAAAATAGTTGTCACTTTGATAGACCAGTAAGTATTATCATTCACATGTTTTTTATTATTATTTTTAGTAACTTCATTTAAACTAAACTTTGTAAATGTAATTATACAGATTGAACTTATTCTCGTTAAATGATATTCTAGCTGTTGTAGGAATCGCTCCTGCAACAAGCAAAATGGATTTCGACGTGCTTAAGTTTAAAGAAATGTTATCTAGATTCGTTCATAACACAAAAAATCCTACCAAAATCCAAACTGCTTTGATAAACTACTACAAGTGCTGTAAAAGGCGCTTGGTGATGGCTTGATAATTAAAGATTATAAGCACAAATTGAAGGTAAAGTCTTAGTAATCAAGGATATATCTGTGCATATTTATTAATATTTGATTGTATAGGCAAAGAAGCATGTGTGTGAACAGTGTGGCAGCTCGTATATTTCAATCTGGAGTTTTTTTTACAAGCATATCGAAAGTGTACACGAAAAAATCAAGGTGAATACATGGAAATGAAGCGAATATATTTAATAAACGTTGCTTGTGATGATGTAAATTGGCATCGAATTTTTAAATGTTTGATGAAAATAATGTTATAGACTATTTTGAGCCTATCCTGTTTCACTACGGGAGATTTTTAGTGATTTTTTATAGTTGTCATTAATCCATAAACATGGAGAAGAGTCACGAAAAAAAAAATGCCACTACTTTCAACTTTTTGTCAATTTTCGGCTGACAAAACTCCCAACTTAAATTTCCCATTGTGATTATTCTTATACACATGTACATTGGTCATGATTGTGGCACCCATGATGCTTAAACATTTGCAAATAAAATAACCCTGACTGCGATCAACCCTGACGAAGAATAAATCTTCAGGGAAAATAAGCAACCATCAGCAGCCACAAAGAGATATATGTATGACCAACACAACTATATTATTTTATGCTATTCCCTTCACTCTCCGATGTTTTATTTACAGTATTTCATGTCAAGTAATTTTGTACAACCGCCTCTAATCGGTACTATCATTCTAAAAAGTCTTTTAAAGTTTTTTAGTTACGGAAGCATAATTGGAAAACGGCGCATTTTTGCGATTTTGATACTCATCTCTTAACTACTTGCCCTTAACACAGATATCACTGTGGCGTGATCAGATTAGATATCACAAATTCTTCTTTTTTTAAATCCATATTGTAACCACTGAAAGAAAATTGTGTAATGAAACGCGTCATCTCATAATTTGTAGTTCATGCATATATTAGAAAGAAGTGTTTCATGAAAGTGCCTACAAATATGCTTTGTATGCATTTTCTTTTATACTTTGCTTCAACATAAAGAGTAAAGAAATAAACTTTGCTTTCTACTAATGCAAGCATGCCCTTTTACATATAAAAAAACATGATTTAGATGGGTCCAATTCTTTTTATAGCTATTTATGTTTTTATATTTTGTCATAATAATAATACTATATAAACAATAGTCTAATAATAGTTCTAAAGACGCGTTTGTACATATATACAATGAAAAGGTTAAAATAATTCTCTTATCAGTAAAATGTAAAATAGTGGACTTATGAAGCACTTTGCAATGACAGATGTCGGTGTGGAAAAGCGATGGTGACACTGATGGAGATGAGAACTAAAAGGAAATTCTATGCTGTTACCCAATAATGAAATAAAGAGACTTGCATGGACGGTTCTGAATCGGAGGGGGTTTGTTTAGGTGCATTACTGTAACACAGAAAACAGGAGTAAAAAAAAAAGAAGAGATATTTTTTGGCGTGTGAATCAATTAATTAAATTTATATTTATATTTTTATTTATTTCTTTCCTTCTTTTTCTTTTTTTTATTATTCTTATTCAAAAAATATTAATATCTAATGTCGTGTGCCTATACAGTCTTTCTGACGCTAGGCTTGCTTACGTCTGGTAATAGCTGATGTTTACGTTTAATATATCAGACCTTTTTATACTAAACACATATAAAAATGCTTTTAGGTGTCTGTATCCCTTTAATCCTTACATTTCAAGATAAACAAGCCGTAGCTGATGATGTACTTTTCACTCAGCCTTTGATTCAAACAGTCATGATTTTCTTGGGTGAAATCATTTGCATTTTGATTATTCACTTGGTTACAAAAGCACCATCCTTATTGGATCGTTCTCTATTGGAGGCCGTTCAACCCAGTTATGACAATGCAGATTGGGAGGTGCCTCGTACATCAAACTTGTCTTGGTCTGCCGCTTGGTTTATCCTGCCGAGTGCATGTGACCTTATTGCTACAACAGTAGGTTACTTTTAGTGAATAGAGTATTTTTAGAAGAAAAAAACAAAACTAACTCCATTTCATTATCAAAAAGTTGCTCAACCTTGGTCTTATTTATACATCTCCTTCTATTTATCAAATGGTCAAGAGTAGTATTGTCGGCTTCTCTGCTTTATTCAGTGTCTTGTTTTTGTCGCGTCGTTTTATTGGTCGTGAATGGATATCGATCTTGGCTATTTTGGTTGGTGCTGGTATGATAGTGGGCTCCGTTCACGGCAACTACCTTGGTCCCGTGTACTTATTGGTAGCACAGTTCTTTGTCGCAGGACAATTTATTTTGGAAGAATACTTTATGGATCATTACCACCTTGATCCTGTGAGAGCTATGGGTATTGAGGGTATGTTTAGTACATTGTTGTTAGGTGGTGCCTTGGTGATTGCTGCGTTGTTTGGAAGAGATGAGTTTGACATCAAGAGCGGTGTACAACAGGTGCTTGGTAATAGTGCCCTTTGGCAAAGTGCCTTGCTGTTGTCCTTCATGGTCGCCGTTTTCAACTTCTTTGGATTGGCTGTAAGTACTGCCGTAGGCGTTCTTGGACGTAGCACTCTGGATGCATTAAGGTAAATATATATATAAACTTAAATAACCTAAAATCACATTGCTCATTTTATTTTATAATTAGAACTATCCTCACTTGGGTTATTGCTATTAAATATGGCTGGGATAGCTTTAGTTGGTTGGAGTTATCAGGATTCGTCGTATTATTGCTTGGTGTGCTCATATTCAACGGTATCTTCTCTTCTATGAAGTCTTGTTTGAGAGGTAGACAAGGTGAATCAGCACCATTGTTATCTTAAGCTTGTAAAAATCAGCAGACCTATATGGAAATATGAGATGCGAAATAGCGATAACTTAATAAATAAATAAATAATTTAAACCGACATATTGTCTTTTTCAACAAATTTCAAATTAATGAGAAAAGATTTTCAAATTGTTGAGAAAAATTATTGAGAAAAAAAAGGGGTTAACAGAGGTGAAGAGATTGGTATTAATCCAAGCATGATACTAAAATAAAGGAATCTAGTATATCTGGCGAGCCAGACGTTGTGGCAGTAAACTCTGTCATACTGGTACGTTACTCTGTTGCTTTATATCATGCTATCCCTCATTGGTATGTAATATGACTTAATGGACGTTGCTACATGGCTACCTATCTCTTTATTTGCTCACTGTCTGAAATATACTCTTTATACACGATATATTTCTCTTTTCTCAATTATTCCCCTGGTTTTTCTCATTTTCTTGAAATAAACAGTATGGCTCATATTGTCAATAATATCGAACAATGTTGTATGAGTAATTTATTCCAAAAGGTTTCAAGGGTTAATGCATTTGGTTTCATGAAATTAAGCTGAAAATAATAGAGACAACATTTTGTACAACTACTTCAAATATAAATATTGACATTCAAAATCCTTAATCCTCTCACTAAAAATAGAGTGATAGTTATTAAAAGAACTAGAAGATCTTGACGTTTATTCCTTCTTTCTTTTGTGTTTCAAAAAAAAAAAAGGCTACTGCTATTTGCAACAAACTTGAGAGAAGAGCAGAGTAAAAAGTGACGGGATACTTCCGAAATAGATGTATATGTATATAACTTTTAAAGAACAAATTATAGATATGCTCTCAAGCATTTGTTACATATTAAGAGTAATAGCGTGTTTTATTTAAAATGAAGGTTAATAATCTAATAAGAATTGTCGAGTTCACATCACTCACCAGGTATTTGGAATATTTGTGACATTAATATTATCGCTAGATAAAAGGGGTTGCTTTGTTTATTGTTCTGATTGTTATATCATAATTAAATATTGCAAAAAAAAAAAAAAGGTTATTTGTTGTTAAGGTGCATCCAAAGTCAGGATAAAATTTCATATTATTGCACAATAACAAAACCTTCAAATACTTTCCTCTGATAGGTTCAAATGCGTGATAGGCATTTTGTTTATAACATCATCGTTCGTAATACGTTCTAACGGTATTTATTAAATTCCATTTATTCAGTTGTAAAATTTTGCTAAAGTAGACTGGCCTAACAGTTCTGATCATACATTTTTTTTTTGAAAGTGTATATTAATGTCACTAATGCTATTAGACTAAGTTCGGAGAGTTTTTAGTTTTTCCATAGCTTCAGGGTACTCTTTCTTAAAACGGATTTGAGTTTTTGTAGCTTCAACATAAGAAATTGCTTGCTCTAATTCAGCTTCTGTTCTGGCTAAATCAAGTGCCATTTCATAATATTCGAGAGCGTCTGTTGGTCGATTTTGCTCTAATAAAATTTGAGCTAAAGAAGCAACAGCAGCATCACAATATGGATCAACCTGAAGTGCACTTTTGCATAATTGAATAGATTGATCGATATTTCCGATCTGATACATTATCATGGCTTTGTTGATATAAGGTAGTGGATTGTTGGGGTCCAGTGTTATTGCCTTTTCAAACATATCGATTGCTTCAGTTATTTTTTGCTGATCAATTAACAGCTCTCCGTAATAATTATGGGCGTCGCTGTTGGTAGAAAATTGTAGAAGTGTATTATTGAATGTGGTCATAGACGCTGAAATCGAACCTAGTTTATATTGGACTACACCAAGCTGTATATGAGCATATACGAATCCATTGTCTAGCTTTATACTCTCGTTGTAATCTTTGGCAGCTGCATCAAAGTTACCACTGATATAATTTACTTGGGGTTCATTAGTAGATATGTAAATATATTGATTATTTATAATTAAGAGCATACCTTGACCTCTATGATAGTAAATATCAGGATCATTAGTATTGATAGAAATAGCCTCATCAAATTGCTTAAAAGCGCTCGTAATATCACCTTTCATATTGGAGGTTTGCAGTACAGTATTAATATGATAATTTAAAAAACCACATAAATTCATTTTTACCTCTTTCCATAAAAATACTAGATCGTTTAACGTAGTTTTGAACAAAGCTCTGATTAGCCACTATCGCTTTGTCCAAGTACTCAAGTGCACCTGTTGTATCTCCTCTTAAGAAGCTAAATGTTCCCATCATGTTCAATGCATATGACTGATAAGCAGGACTACAGCCTAATTCTACCGCTTTCTCACATGATGCACACGCGGCCTCGTAGTCCTTTTTAGCAATGAGCTGGTATGCCTGTGCATAATAACCATCGCCTCCCTCTGTAGTTGTTGGTAAAGTATGATTCACTAGAACATACAAGTCAGCTGGACGTCTTGTGTTATCAAAGTGTATAAATCTTACATGGATGGAATGAATCAAGATAGGCCTTGACAAAAGTAGGTGAAGGCAAATGCGGTTTTTTCGTCTAACTTAATAAAAATTCTGAGAAAAAAAGGGCAAATTTCTCTTTTTTTTACCTAAAGGGCTTTCCCCCTTCCTTTTACCTTCATCATTTCTTTAGCTTTTTTCTCGGAAATAATTTTCAAAACACGATCCATAGATTTAGCTGCCGCTTCATTTCTAAAAGAATCCAGAATGCAAATACAGGTAAAATCTGTTTATATATATTTTTAAGTAAAAGAAAAAAGGCATGTATTCAATGATATCATGTAATGAATTTACCATAAAGGGCATTTTCATAGTCTTCTTTCTTTTCTAATGCAAAGCCACGTCGATTAAGTGCTTTAACGTAAGCTGGATCCAATGCCAATGCCTGATTGCAATCCTCAATTACCTTCTCATTTTGCCCCAAATTGGCAAAGCAAGCACCGCGATTCGAGTAAAAGATGGGATCTGGTTTAAACAACAAAGCTTGGCTATAAAATTCGGCGGCTGCTTCATAGTTTTTAAGCCCAAACTGTTCGTTTCCTTTTGCTTTAAGAGACTGAGCGGCTTCTTGTCGTTGCTATTACAATTATGAGTGTGGTTGAGAGGGAAACACAGCTGGCAAACTCACCTTTTGGGTCAAAGTGGCTATTTCAGCAGTCGTATAGTCATCGATTTCAATATTAGGATCTTCTTTTTTTCTTGGAGCTATTCGTATCACACAATTAGGTATTACTGGTAATCCATTCAAAGACTGTCTTACATTTTGGTTCCTTTGAACTAGTAATATAATAAGCAGCACCACCAACAAGGATTGTTCCACCAAATATTGCGCAATAAAACTTCCAATCCTTTTCTTCAAAGAACTTTTTAAGCTTCTCTGAATGTGTTTTTTCAATCGGTTTCATGGGAATAATATATAAGAAAAAGAGAGAATAAAGAAAAGGAAATACAGTGGTGATTCGATGACGGATATATACGACAATCGTCAGCCAATAAGCTTTTAGAATTTGCCTTTTTGCATTGTGCAAATTTTCCAGGCCATTTTGGTGGTTTTAATGCACTTGTATTCATTATCAATGCTTATTTCTAAGCTTTATACCCTACCCTATTTTGATAAAGGGAAAATTTTAATTTATGGAAAATATGATCATGATGCACTCAAGCCCTTGTTAAATTTTGTAATCAAGTTACATTGGTGTGATCGTTGCAACAAATTTTATACAAATAGAAAGTATCAATTGAATCTGATAGACTTATGCCGAATAAAATATTTAAATTAAGCTTTTGTATCCTAGTGAGCTTATTTGTGAGCTCTGATAGTAAAGGTTTTGGGCGATCGCTATTTATTATTATGTATTTTTGGAATGGTGATTTTTTAAGACGGTGATTTTGGCAGCAATTCCTACGGGGCGGTGTTTCGGTAAGTTTTTTGCCGTTCTGTAAAATTTATCGTTTTCGTGGATCCCTTTCCACAGCCATTAATGAATGAACTGATTTAATTGCTTATATATTACTTTATTTTGATGTATTCCCTCTTTTTATTACTCTGTTTCTGATTTGTCATACATATTATTTTAGAAAGCTACAATATTAAAATGGACATAAATTGGACACAAGTTCATTCTTGAAATACATCAGCCTCTCAAATGTAAAAGTACTTCTTGAGCGGTATGTTCAGAAAAAAAAAATTCTTAACAAACCATTATCGCTAACTGAACAAAATTATATTCTTATCCAGAGCCAGAAAAGCTATAATTTTAGACGTACTAAAGGGTGTGTAAAAGAAGCCAAAGGGAGAAGATCAAGAGAGAAAAGATGTAAGTTAAAAAATAATAAGACTATCTGTAAGTCAAAATAACTGTTTTTTACCGTTTTCTTTTTTGATTCATCCAGACAGGTTTTTGTGTATAGATCTTTTTCAGTTTCCTATTTCAACGGAGGTGAATCCAGAGAAGGTTTTAACTTCCGTCCTCTTTTTTTTTTTATAAAAAAGCTCGAAATTGATATTTTTTTAAACCTTTTTACCTTCGTTATACCCGTTTATGTCCCGTCTTGAAAGGTTATCAGACAGATTTCTAAGAGTTGGAAGACATCCTTTTAAAGCTTGCATAAAAGTCGATACATTAAACGATGAAGTTATTACCTGTTGTTGCTGCACTTCAGACTCGACAGCCTATTCAAGGTTTTGGCCCCTCATATTTTGTTTCTCGGCCCTGACAGATTTCCCACTCCCATTACCAAAGGATAAAAAACCAGGTCAACATAGAGATTGGGGATGGGTACCAGTTATGATAATTAGTGGCATTTTTATTTATCTTTACTATGGCTATATGGATCGTATTGTTCGTAAGTCAATATTTATGTAAATTTAGTGAGAAGCTAATATCTTCATTAGTGGTTCTATTACGAGAATTGGATAATTCAACACAAGCCATAGTTTATTTGATATTTTTAATGTGTTCTTTTTCTTTTTTATCATATCTTACGCACGTGTAGTGTCGACAACACCAGACCATCCAAAGGTAAGAGATTGATTTTAATCAATAGTTATTAATACATTGTTTTAAAATTAGGTATGTTTTTCTTTCTTATTTCTGGATATAGGTCTTATTTCAAGAAGACGAATCTGAAATAAATGAGAAATTAAACTCCAGTGTAGAAGATGAAATGGAGGACAAAATGCCACTTCAAGCAAAACCTCATTCTATTCTTGAAAATACAAAATGGTGTAAGTCTTGTCAAATTTGGAAACCAGACAGGGCTCATCATTGTAGAGTTTGTGATGCTTGTGTATTGTGAATGGATCAGTAAGTTACGATCACTTCAACTGGATATATATCATTTAAAATTCCTACTTTTTCATTCATATTTATTTTCAGCCACTGTCCTTGGTAAATTTATTAGAGGGGTAGTATATTGTAAAATGCATCTAATCATAAGCCAGGGTAAATGGATGCGTTGGTGTTGCCAATTATAGATATTATATCCAATTTTTATGTTATGTAAGTGCGGTTGGTACTTGGGTTTGTAGTAATAGTATAGCAGCTTTTATTCAATTTGGAGCTCTGGTAAGAATCATGCATATTTGATGATACCTGTAATCATCATAGCTTAACGTGTGAATTAGGCAACATTTGATTTGGTCGCGCTTTCTATTCTTATTATGTAAGACATTCACTTGTCTATTTTTAAATATCGGGTGTCATATCATACTTAAAGTTTCTTATAATAGCGGTGGAGTCATTACCCTGATGATTGGTCAGTTCACTCTGTCTCATCTATGGCTAGTTCTATTAAATAGAACAACCATTGAAAATTCCCAATTTCAAGCTTGGCAAAAATCGAAAGGAAATAACCAACGACTAGAAATTTTTACGAATTCCGGTAAAAACATATTTAACCAAGGATACCAGAAAAACTGGAAAGAGGTAATGGGCGATAATTGGTTTTTATGGTTTAGTAAGTATATGTTGATTATTGCTATGTCAGAGTAGTATACCAACCAACATTATTTTTAGTACCTTTTAATTCAAAAAAAGATTTAGTAAAAGATGGTATTTACCATGGATACAACATTGATACCTTGAATGAATATAAAAATGAATTATAACCGAAGAATAAAGAAGACCAGTGTGAGTTCTTCTATTATACCTGAAATTATTATATCCTTGTAGTCAAAAACTGTAAATAAAATCATTGAAGTGGTTAGAGTGATGTATATAGTATCATTACCATATATAGTTATACAAGTTATCATATCAATTCTTCTTTATATATGTATAAAATGTTATTTAGTTTATTTACAATTATGTACAGTTTCTTTGTATACATAGTATTGCATTAGTGTATAGAAACAAGAATAAAGTGAAATTAAATATGAATCTAATTTATTTCCTAAAGTCATCTACCACCTCCTCAACTGATCGACCTTTTGTTTCGGGAACCTTGAAATAAGTGAACACAACAGCGGATGCAGCGACTGCAGCAAATATGGCAAACGAGTAACCTTGTAGGTATTGAAAGACAATAGGAAAAGACTGACCAATCAAGAAATTCATAGCCCAATTCAAAGCTGTAGCAACAGCGCCAACTGAAGATGAAGCATACACAGGAGTAAGTTCGGTTGTCATCATCCAAGGAATAGGTCCAACACCAATAGCAAATGAAATAACGTATCCGAACACGGAAACTACTAATAGTGCACTAACATTGTACACGTAGCCAAAAATTAAAAGGATTGAAAACAGACAGGCACCTCCTTCAGCAATCATTAGTAGAGGACGGCGACCCATTCGATCTATTAATATCAACGATAAGACAGTAGCACCAAAATTGACAGCAGTTGTTACTATTGCCATGTACATTGACATTTCTGCGCTAAATGACATGTTGAAAATAGTTGTAGAGTAATACATAACAGCATTCATTCCGATAAGTTGTTGGATGATATGAAGCGTGAGCACAGTAAAAGCAATACGGCGAATAAGAGGGTCTGTAAATATCTCGATCATGTTCATTGATTCATGGATACAATTTTTGTTTGCATCTGCATCATCTCCGAAACTTGAGCTGCTTTCGTTTTGTTCTTTTGCATTAATCTTCTCATTGGTATTCTGAAAGCAAATCGCTCTGGCTGCTGTGGATCCAAATTGCCCCTCCACCATGCTGTAAAATTCGTTGTCAACGTTGGAATTGGGCCGAAGTCTGATCAACGCATCTTTTGCTTCATCGATTCGATTTACAGACACCAAGTATCGAGGTGATTCTACGCAGGTAAACATCAAAATAAATTGAGCAATGGCAGGAATAATAACGATGGCATAGTTGATACGCCAAAGTGGCACTCTAGCAAGAGGTAATCCGACAATAGAAGCGAGTAATATACCAATAACAATGCCAAACTGATTACAGGTACCCATAGTGCCTCTTCCTCGAACAGTAGAAATTTCGCCAATGTAAGTAGGTGTTACCAACGATCCCAATCCACAACCAAGCCCACAAAGTACACGACCGAGGATAAACATAGCTGGTGATACAGATATAGAAATGAAAAGTCCACCAAGGATCCAAAACATGTTGTTAAAAATGATGGTTTTTTTGCGACCGTATTTGGTTTGTAATATTCCACCAAACAAGCCACCAATCAATCCTCCAACACAAAACGACGATACTGCGAAACCCCATAATGCGCTATTCATGGGTAAACAATCGGGATAGCTCTCGGTGGCAACATGAGCAAGGCCATTCTTACAAGCGTGTGTAACTTCACCAGGTACATTAGCAGAACCAATTACCCAGCCATTGCTAAATGACCCCAACGATGATATAATAACACAGTACACCATATATCCTGGTGATTTAAGCTCAAGAGAATCCATTTTTCTTTAGTTTTTTTTTTCTTTAAAAAAATGGACAGAAGTAAAATACAGGACAGGGTTACAAGATGGTGACGGTGTATTTCTTTTTTTCTTTAAAAAGCAGATGGGTTTCTGTGATATCAATGAAAGTATAAAAATAGGTGAAGGAAGGGAAAAAGTGTTTAGAAAAAAAAAATACTTTTTATTTATATACAATTCATTTTTCCAAAGCGTCGATCGCCAATATTAAAAAAGATCCGAGCTATTCTAATGGAAAATCGTAAATTTTTTTAAAAAAATAATCGCTCGTTTATGCAATTAAACAAACTTCAATATAAATCTGATGTCTCATAAATAGTTATCTTTATTTTATCAACTATTTTAAAGTAATATGCCAAGTATGATTTTATTGAAAAATGTGGATAAACCTATTTATATGTATACTTTACATTTTTGTACTAATTGAATATGTTCATGTAAATTACCATTTATCAAATTAGTTTAATACGATGTTTCTCCAAGCTTTTATTTGTTTACTATAGTTTATGATTTGAGACCGTTAAAGTTGGTATAGATTTACCTACATGCATAAAAGGCCAGAAGGAAATAAATCAAGGACAAAGTGAATAGTTTATATAATGACCTTTTTTTTAGACATTAAATAATTCTTTCACTCCCTTATTTTTACTGTTGTTAACAAGTTGAAATAGGGTTACCTTTTTGAATCTAACCATCGGAAGACTTAAATAAGATAACTAATATAAAAGACTTGCATATATATCAAATATATAACTTGGTAGAGTTCATGATATATACTTTTCATATTCATCGATATTGCGTGTTTCTCGCACTAATGCTGTTAGTGCAATTGTTGCCCTCAAACTCCAAGAGTTAGTTCTCTGAGCGACCAAAAAGTAATATGAGGTTAATTCAGTTATATTGTGATTTTTATCCAATATCATAAATATAGTAACATTTTATAAGTCAAATAAGTAAAGGACAAATAATTGCTTTATTGAAAAAAAATAAGAATCTATATGTCTATGTCTATATGTCTAAATATGTGATATGAAATAAAAAATGCCAAATGAAATGATGTATTTTGGTTGTAATGGATGCAAAGTAATTTTCGTATGCTTAGAATGTAGTGTCTAGGGTGTCTTTTTTTTTTTTGTTTAAATCTGTGAATATGACAATTAGCGACAGCGCCTGGCAATGGCATAGGAACATCCTCCCATGACAAGACACATTTGTGAAACATCAACGTAGACAGGATAACGGAAGGAAGTGGTTTGGATCCAACTGGAAGCATTGTATGACCATAAACTTTCGATATGTCTTTGCGCAAGAGGATCAAGAGTGATCCAGGAGCTACCGTTAGCGTAAACCCATTGAACAGAACCCATAGTGTGCAAAATTAATGTAGTTATAGAATTGAATGTGATATGCTAGTATATAATGCAAAATGTAAGAATGCGATGTGATCCAAGTGCTTGTTGTATGAATGAATAACCCATTTTTCTTCTTCGTAAATCCGCCTCTTTTATAGGATTTGATGTCTCCAATGTCTGATCTATTATTAAGTAAAGAGGCACCTCTTTTTTTTTTGCTATAATTGATCTATTTCTCAGTTAAGATCAAAATCACTTACGCCTCTTTTGATTTTTACCTTATATGGTAATATAAGTAAACCGACCACTTGTTTATTATTGAAAGAAAACAAAAGCCATTCCCTCCAAAACAACAAGAGTGGCGCAAATGTGGCACTTGCATCATGACCACGTATATATTTTTTGCCTATTTTTTTAATATTAATTTTTTGTTTCTATGTATTAGACAGCCATTTACTATATATTTTTTTAAAATCATTACGATCATTAATTCGACATATTCGACATAGGCTTCCTTTAGAATATGTCATAAGTAGATGATAAGTATAGCTTGATCTGATCAGTAATGAATATATGGAATACAGTTTGTTATTGCCGTTTCTCTAATCATTTTTCTTTATTGTTCAATTATACTATATACGCATTATCACAAATAAGTAAATAAATACGTATAGTACAACTTTATTATCTATAAGCTTGTCATAGTACCTTCGAGTTTCTTTCTTCTATTAAAAGAAAATACTATATTAATGCTTTATTAACATCACAAGTACCAAAAATAGAATTTTTGGAGGCGTCATGTGTTTTAACAAACCAAGCCTCTACGGTTACTCTAGATTCCTTCTCTAGTAAAAAAAGTAGAAGAGTCTGTTCTTGGTAAATTGGAGAATTTTGTACCCATCAGCAATGTAAATGTTGCCATCTTTACAAATATTTACATTTCGAACTTGAGATTTTTGTTTTTCTTCAAATGTCTTCATGTTGTGCAACTGATCTCGTCATTATGAACAATGCTATTTGATCCACAAAATCTTACTTTCTGCAACTGTTATTTGTTAGAATAATTAACTATCAATAGATTTTAAGTTTGTATTGAATTTTCAATCATAGATTACAACTATTGTTATTAACGTTTTTATAGAACCCAGTTTTTGTTGAATTAAAAATGATGAAAACGGTAATAAATATCCAAATCAATACTTTTTTTTTAAAAAAAAAAAGATAAACAAAGAAACCTATTTTTAATTTTTCAAGCCACCTATATTATTAAATATCCAATGCTGGTGATAAGCTGCATAGAAAATTGCCCGTTATTATGGGATTTAAAGACCTTTGGAGAGAAATAGGGTAATCAGAAAGTCGAAGCTATAGATCTCATAGCATCCATCAATGGCAAATATATTTATATTGATAGTTACAAAGACGAGGAGAAGCTAGTAACTTATTACAAGACGTTTAGCACTTCAAATCTTATTAAGTTAAGGTAATAACTTTTTATATTCATACTCATGATATTAACAGTAAATAGGACTGGCTACCAAAAGATGGTTTCAAAAAAATATCCAAGGATTTGCAGGACAATTATAAGAATAGTTTTTTACCACCATGAAGTATTGCACCGCGGAAAGGGAGGTATTTTTTAATGTATCTAACAGGCTACTAGAGGGGCCTAATGTATCTATATCCCAAATTTATGATTTCACCATAAAAAGCTGTGCAAAGTTGCACTATGAAATGTCGATGCTGTGAATACAATGTGTTGTTCTAAAACAAACTTGAATGCTTCCAATGAAGGAAGTTCATCAATGGTCCAAATAAACAAATAAGCGTAGCTTCGGCTTCGAATCTGTTCTCAGTGAGAGCAGTTGTCTGTAAGAAGAAGATATTGCTGAATTAGGAAAACATATTGGAGTCAAGCCCTTCCATTTTCAGCAAAATGTACGTGGTACAGCGTGCTGTGCCCATGGAAGGCGAAATGAAAGTTGTTGAAGAGTTTTATCGGATTGCGTTTTCTTTTGTTAAAAGTTGAGACTGAAAATGAGTAAATAAGTGCTAGCTGAATATCTAGCTTTTCCATGTGAGAGTCAGTAATCGTTGTAATTGCAGGAAGTTAAAGGGTGGACTGACATGATACAACAGAGATTCAGAAGAAGTCGATGACGAGGATGAGGATGTAGAAGGACTCATATATATCATTTTTGAGGCTATGAAATGTGTAGTTATATTGTAATGATATTATATTTTTGTACTATTATTAGTATCGCCAGGAAGTGTGCATATATTAATCGGAGTAGTGCAATATCAAGAAAAATCTACCTATAGTTAAGTAGAAAACCAATGGAGATGTGTACAATAACTTTTTTATATGGAAGAGCATAGATAGTGGTATAAATCACTCCTTTGATTTTACAAAGTGTAAAAACGTAAAGTGGTTTTTTTTCCCAAAAGGGTGCTGTCTTTTAAAATGATTTGAGAGAGTATCACAAAAAGGATTTTCCTTGTACATGCATTGGTATCAATGATAAGCATACTGTTATCTGTGCAGTTAGTGAAAATGCATTTAGTAAAGGCAATGTTATAACAATTTATGTTAGAATTGTCCTATTAGTAACAATAACTATAGTATTTATCATTATTGATATGGAATAAGATAAGGAAAGAATAATAATAATAATATAAGCCATCATTCTAATCAATCGATAACATGTTTAAGATTATTGAACATGGAAAATGTTGATTTTATTCCGTTAACTCTTTTACTTCTCTAAATATCATAAACCATTTAGACTTTGTAATTATCACCCGCTCACATGTTTACTTTTGGGTACTATTTGTTTTGTATCGACTATTTTTGTATACTTCCGATTAACATCAAGATAAGTAAAAAAACATAAAGCAAAACAAGATATTTTAAAAATAAAAGTAAGCACATAACATATGGTTTTATTTAAATTATAGTGTCAAAGGGAATGTTTATAAATAGTTGTTATCAATGTGAACAAACCAGAAAATAAGAATGGATAAACTTTCTTATCCTTCGAAACAAGCAGTCAAAACTTGTCTGATCTTTAATTAAATAAAAAATGACAAGTTTGATTGGCACAATAGCTACTTAACCATGAATGACAACTTAAACCATAAAAAAAAACAGCGCTTTCCCTTTTTCTTACTTTTTTATTTCATTTATCTCAGAAAAAAAAAAAAAAAACTTTTCTTTTTCGTTGACTATATCATGTAAGTGAGTAATAAAAACAAGCTAGTGAGTATCGTCCGAGTTAATAACATGTTGGTATCAAGTCGAATATAGTGAATATTATACATAATACAGCAGTATGCGCAAACACGCAGTTGACGATGATTACGAGTCTTCTCGCAACGTAATAACGGAAGGCAATGTGGACTATTTATCATATACTTTCGACGAAATGGATTTGGCTGCATCATGGAGAGTATTGACTAAGAAGAAGTTAAATATTGTCAATGGTATCAGACTTGAAAATGCTTCATGGCGTACATGGGCAAAGCAAAGAAATAATCTAAAAACAATTAGTCCCGAAACACTCAATTGGTAAAAGAAAATTTATTTATAACAATTTATCTTTTATTTATTTTATTTTTAGGTTAAAAGATAGCGATGTTACATGGCTTTACGGCCCACTTCACACTGTTATAAAAAATATCGATGAAGAAGATCGCTTTGCTAAACCAAAAGCTCAAACAACAGAAGATGCATTAGGTCTTATGACACACCAAAAAAGTAGTGTTGAACAAAAAAATGTATCCTCATCTGATATACCTCAACCTTCTATTAAAAACACCATCGAAGCTACTACAACTACAGCTACTTCTAATTTGACACTACAATATAAACAGCAACAAAAGCAACAACAACAAAAACAACAACATCAACAAGAACGACAGCAAGAACAGCATCAACAACAGCAGAAGCCAGATAAAGAACCAGCTGTGCGACCTAATGCATCACCGCTTCAGACAAAAAAGCCCCTCAAATCGGCATTGAAAAAAGTCACCATGTCTGATCTTTTAAAACGTTCAGCGTCCGAATTAGAGATAACAAATCCTTTATCTATTTCAAAGGTCAATCAACAACTCGGCGCATTTTCGCCATCCGTCATTGCCAATCATCGTCAACCAAAATTACGCTTCAACCAATATGTGGAGCAATGCATTGCACTGACAGGTGACGAAAAAATGGGTAGTAGTAAGAAAAAATCATCGGCACGTGTTAGAATGGTCGATCTAGCAGAGGATGAAGATTCCACTAAAGAAGATAATTCGGATGAATACGAACCTAGTAGCGAGTACTCTGACGAAGATGCCATTGTCATGCGTTCAAAGCCTACAAAGATGCGGTCTTCCATCAGAAAAATCGAGCCCGCGTTATTAAAAACAAACTCTCGCTCGGATCAAGATGATTATTCATCAGATGACTCCTTGGACGGCGATTTTCCAGATCCTCATTTTCACAGCAATAAGAAAAATAAGCGAAGATTTAAAAAGAGTTACAACACAACATCATCATCAAACAACAATTGGGATGCAGAGAGTGCTGAGTCGGATGCATTTGAAAAGCACATTGTTCAGGTGTCGAAGGGTAAACAGCAGGCTGTATCCAAAGACCCGGCTGCGGATAGAATGCCTACCAATAATATAAGCTGGGACATGGATGACAAAAATGCAGTGTTGAGATACAGTAACGAAAAATCGGATTACGAGTATGTGTTTGATGACGATGATTGGGATACGCACAGCGAACATCCTGACGACGTCCCTTTTTCTTTTACTCATGAAAATGGATTTGATGATAATGGTGATTTTTCAATGTCTGGGTCGCCGCCTTTACGTCATGTTTCCAAAGCACCAATTGTTGTAAGTCAACAGACACCTGCAGATACAACAAGATCAGTGTCTTATTCTGGTAATGCTAATGTAATGGAACAGCAACCACAGGAACAGCAGCAAAGCAAAAATAACGTTGGGCCTAAAAGTAGTTCTTCTTCTACCGACTCTTCTTCATCGTCTTCTTTATTCAATAGTATCGCACACTGGGCTGCTACACATATTTGGCCATCGCAATCAGGAAATCGATAAAGAAAGAAAATATCATTCTATTTTAGAATGGCATGATATTAAAAAACCATAACACCAAACAAACAAAAAAAAAAGACCTTACATTTACTACAATTTGTATTTATCTCATATTTCCTCTATTATTATTCATTATCGCCACTTCCTCTCCACTTTTGCATTTTTTTTTCTTAATAAAATAAAAATAAAAACACTCTCTTTTTGTATTGTTTACCATTTCCTATTTTGGAACAAAAATAACAACCAATTTTAGCTTCTTGTATAAGCTCCTTGTTTTCTTTTTCTTTTTCTTTTTCTTTTTCTTTTTCCCTTTTTCTTTTTCTCTCTTCTTCTCTCTTACGTCGTTCATATCTTTTTCATTAATGCAATTATTTAAAAGTAAAAAGAATTCAAAAAGGCGAAGCGAGTCAAAATTAATTCAACCCAACCATTCAACCAGTAAATATGACATTTCTTAACCGTGTAACACATGTTCTAAACGATCCATTTCTTTATATATATTTTTTAAAAAGAATCATATAATGACCTAACGGTAACTGGCAGTTTAAAAGATAAGCCCTCAGATGAAGAGATTAATAGATTATTTGAACTGGCTGCAGTAAGAGAAGAAGTGCACACAACTAACGACACACTCACTAATTTGGTTTTTATAGCCTCGCCTTAACTTAAACTTGAGTAACGAAAGCTTGAGAGGCCTTTCACCAGAAAAAAAATGGTTTATTCTTTCAAATGAAAGAACGCTTCCTACCATGGGTAGCGTGATTGGAACTCGCAAATCATCCACTGGCAATTTAGGCTCGATTGCCAATCGAAACAGAAGTAGTATCATACTTGGCAGCAATAACAATAGTACTCTTGAATTGAATACAGGCGACCATCAGTTAGTGCCCACTTACTATATTAAATCGCTATCAAAGCACGATACAAAACAGGAAGTTCGATGTAAATTGGTATCTGATTTAGCGGTTCGATTAAGAACGATGCCCGTGGAGTAAGTCATATCTATTGTTATATTTGGATATTTTACTCATCTATTTATTTTAGCTGGGCCGAAAATTTCATTGAGTCTGATGGTATCAAAATGTTGACAGATGAACTAGCACTGTTGAACGACGTTAAAAAAAGGTAAAGAAAAAAAAAAAAAAGAAGTGATATGTTGATACGTATATTAATAGAAGAAATATGATTAGAAATACACGGGAATGTCTACTTGAATTTGAGATTATTAAATGCTTATATCAACTATTCAGTAACTATGTAAAATATTTCACGTTTCTCCGTCAAAAAAAAAAGACAACTCATCTATTTATTTCATTGTAGCATGGAATTAAAAAAATCATTCAAAGTCCATCAAACATCATTCATATCACAGCATCACTTTTATCACCTCATTTGCCTACCCAAAAACTCGTATGTGATGCATTAACATTTATGTGTTACTTTGAGCAGCCTAAAGGGCATGAACTTGTGATACAAGGCATGAATGTGCTTCGAAATGCCACTAATGAATATGGATACTTCGATGCTTGGCTTAAAATGCTTGATCAGGCTCTTTACAAGGAAGGCCTAGGTGGGGAAGGTGAAGATGTGAAACGACTTATTACGAAATTTAAAAATGATACAACCAGTGTTGAACGAGCGGTAAAAAAAAAATATGAACTCTTCTTCTCTACATGTGTATTGACTCTTTTTTATTTTATTTTAAAAAGCGCGCGAATCTTTTACTTGTCAATGCCATTGTTGACCCAGAAACTGTGACTGATCGAGAACAACGAACAACACTTAGAAACCAATTAGAGCAAGGAGGACTCTCCCAGATTTTTGAACGTATGAGACTTTTAAACGATCGATACATCAACGAGCAGATTGAAAAGTATCAGCGATTAGAAGACTATGACAGTATGTCTATCATGCTTCTGGGTAACTCATTGACTGAGCCCCATGAACTAGCGGATAAGATCATCCGTTCCATCAAAGGTACAAAGGCATCGGACGCATTTACAAATATCATGCAACAACTCTTGGTGCTTATCCAGTGTGGAGATTCGGCGGAGACCCGCAACTATTACTATAAATTGATTGAGCATTTTGTAATGCAAGTGTCGCTTGACCACCAGGGGTTACCAAATAGTTTTAATCAGAGTTACAAGATGGATGTACAGAGTTTGATCCAAAAGTTTGCAGAAGAGGATGAGTTGGAGATGGCGTTCCAAGATGCATATGAAGCCCGTGAAATGGCAAAGAAAGCTATGGAAAACGAGGCGAAGCTTAAGGTACAATTGGATCTTAGAGCAGGTAATTAAATAATAATAACATAAGTATATCCTGTTTGATTTAATTTATCATTTTTAATCCTTCATAGATGGCCTTGTCGGGAAACTTCGAGTAAAAAGTGAAGCAATGGAAAAGAGTCTTCGTATTGCAAATGAAACCAACTCTGTCCTACAGCAAAGACTGGATGATATTGAAATCGAGCATCAGAATACCTTGTTGGCCATGGATGGGCAAATGAAACGATTATATGAGACAGTGAGAACCCTTACTCGTAATAACGTTGAGCAAAATGAGCAGGTAATTCTTAAAAAAAAAAAAGGAAAAAAAAACAAATCTCCATTTTTTTTATTACTAAATCAAGGTAACAGCTGTATAGTTATGAAACACTACGAACAAAGATCAGTACGAGTATTGATAGTCAATACATAAAGCCATCGAGATCAAAAACAAAACAAGAGATTGAAAGCATACTCGAGAAGAAGAAGACCAAATTACCACCTCCATTAATCATAGATAATAATAAAGATAAAAATACTACCACTACTACCTCCCGTCCTGAAAGCTACCTCTATACACCAGAATCGATGGATCTATCTTCTAATTATTCGGGAACACCTTCACTTCGCAGTTTATCCTCAAATAACAGCAACAGTAATAGCGACAATGAATCATTTGACACCGCATCTAATACCCTTAAAAATAATAGCATCAATAATCATAACAATACTAATCATAATTCAAATAGCAGTAATA
>VCJG01003869.1:226-14747 GCA_024140375.1 Backusella westeae | reverse complement strand
TTTTTTTTTTTTTTTTTTTTTTTTTTTTTTACCTCCTACAGAGTAGTCAGGGATCGCTGAAAACAAAACTTCGGTCCCCTCAAAAAAGCACCTTTTCCTCCAGGCCTTCCTTTGATAGTCAGGAACTATTGTCATGGAACAAAATTACTAGCCATATTACACTATGTATTAATAACTTAATCGCCTCAACAAGAAATAACCAAAGATCTCTTTATAAAAAATATGCTGCGACGATTGTCGACTCGGTACGGTTTATGCTGGTTGCTTCTGGAACGCTTAATAAGGATTCTACCTTGTTAAATTCAAACACTGCTCTTCGATCTCATCACCGTTCAACGATGGCCATCATGTCCAAAGTTGTCTTGACTGCTCAAATGAACGCTGAAAATGGTGTATCCAATACTTCAAAATTCATTACCGACTGTCACGAATTGCTTCTTACTGTGCAAAATTTCACAAAAGTTTGTGAAAGCATACCTATAGAGTTGCATTACACTGACCCTGTACTCCTATCTCCCCAAGAGGAGCAAAATTCACAATGGGGACAAATAATACGGCGTCAAAATTCAGTCTCTTCCGGAACTGGATCAATTGTAGAGAGAGGCGGCTACACCAAATATGAATTACAATCAGATCTTATTGAAAGCTTGGATGTTTACAGTGCAGGAATGCAGGAGTCTATAAAATCTCTGATGGCAAGCCTGACTTTACATGATGAGGATTCAAGAAGCTCACTCGCTATCCTGCTTTTTACTGAATATCGTAACTTTGGTAACCAAAATGGGCAGTTTTTATCAATCATTGAGGATATTGATTTCCAGTCCGTTATTCATTCCCCTCTGCTAAAGCAACTAGCAGTTGCCAAACAAAGATTATATGATGGACTTGGACAGCTATTCTTCAAAATGCAAGCAATGACGGACGATTCGGTACCAATAGAGCAGGTGAAATTAGACATGCAGGAGTCAGCCTGGTCTGTAACCAATGCAATTAAATTAGTCTGTGATTGTATGGCCGAATTGGTCAACGAACGTGCCTTGCAAGAGGAGAAACGGAACCAAGATATTTCCTATGTAGACCAGGCTCAGTCTCCCTCCCTGATTGGCTCGACGGACTCTATTAAAGATAGATCACTTTCGGATTTTCTTAAAGATTCATCTAATCATTTGTCTTTTGACCTCAGTTTACCTTCACCCCATGCATTCAATAGTATGCCCAGCAATGGTTTAGACGCTACAAAAATTGTTTCATCCACTTCAAAGACATCCAATCGATCCTCTGCTCCCGTTGCTGATCACTCAAACGATTCAGACGATTCACTTCCAAAGAAGAATAGAGCACAAACGCTAACAGAATCTCAATCGAAACAAACGTCTGCGAAACTAAAACAATTATTTAATGATGACTTATCTGACTCAAACTCTTTAAACACTGTATCCAACTCACCTACTGAACGCAGACAATCCCAAGACGAGGTCTATCCCTTTTTACAATACGATTACCCTCCAAACGAAATTGTGTTTACAAGCGACGGTGGTGTTAAAGGCGGTACCTTACGGGCCCTTGTTGAACGTATGACACTACATGACTATTTGGATATGAACTTTAACAACACCTTTTTACTCACTTATCGATCCTTCTGTACCTCAAGGGAATTACTCGAACTTTTGCAAGCTCGATATAACATTCAACCTCCAGAAGACCTGACTAGTGAAGAGCTAGATATTTGGATAAGCAAAAAGCAAAAACTCATTCGCTTGCGTGTGTTCAACGTACTTAAAATATGGCTAGAACAATACTATTATGAAGAAGACTCGGTTATACTGGACAGACTCTTACACTTTACAAGCACAAGTATCAAGGATTCGCTTAGCTTCTCTGCTCATCAACTCGAACGATTGATCCAGAAACGCAAGGAGGCGTGCAAAGATCTTAAAAAACTAGTGATTACACATCAAGTAGATTCACCTGACCCTATCTTGCCCCGAAATCTTAAAAAGTTCCGTTTGCTTGATCTTGATACGATAGAGATGGCTCGACAATTAACGATTATGGATTTCAAGCTATATAGCTCAATCAAACCAGTCGAGTGTCTCGATAAAGCTTGGTCAAAAGATAACACTGCAGAGAACGGAAAGGGACCAGTTGCAACCAATATTAAAGCTTCCATTGAGTATTGTAACCAGATTACAACTTGGGTTTCGGACGAGATTTTAAGTCAATCCGATGTTAAAAAACGTAGCACGATTATCAAGTACTGGGTGAACGTAGCAGAACGATGCCGTCTTTTGAACAACTTCAATACATGTATGGCTATCCTTTCGGCGTTTGATAACAGCGCGGTTGGACGATTAAAACGTACCTGGGAGTTAGTCGGATCCCGTTGCAATCACATTGTCTCACAAATTCGTAAACTTATGGGGGCTAATAGAAATTTCAATTACTACCGTGCTCTGATTCACTCTGCCAATCCTCCTTGCATTCCATTTTTGGGTATCTATCTACAGGATCTTACATTTATTGAGGATGGAAATCCAAATTTCCTAAAGACTTCAAAGGATCTGATCAATTTCGCAAAGAGAGCAAAAACCGCAGAAGTTATTCGTGAATTACAACAATATCAATCTATGGGTTACCAGTTTAGAATTGTCGATGAAGTTCAAACGTTTATTGTCGATAATCTTAACAGCGCACGTGATGAAGATCAACTATACAGAGAAAGTCTAAAATTGGAACCAAAGTAAGTTTTTTGTTTGTTTGTTTATTATTTTTCTGTATGTATCCGTATCTTATTTCTGACTTAATCTGTAGGGAAAGAGATGATGAAAAGATCACAAGGCTCTTGCAGGAATCTGGTTTCTTGTAAATACACTATTATTATCTTTTAAGGAAAAATCACAATATTTGATAGTTTTAAGCATTTAATAAAGCGATACATTTTTAAGTAGAATCGTTCTTTTTGTTTTTTATGATATGAATAAAAATTATACCGAAATAAATAAAATGAATGTTAAAGTTAACTGCTGAGTACTTGATTTGCGTATTATTTAGATATAATGAAGCATGACATAGCATTAAACGAAAACAACGAACGTTATGCAAAATACTAACGAGCCTCACTGGTTCACCAAAATGGTAAATTTTAACTTTATTTCTCAGTTACTCTGCTATATCGAGCGGCTGCATTTTATTCTGGTGCTTAGTATAAAAAAAAAAGAATACAATCTAATTGTCATAAATCAAAATAATGTTGTGCTTCAATAGACTATTCATAATAAACTATCATCAAATTTGAATATAACATCTAAAACAGGATAAATTTAGGCTTTAATAATCCTTTGAGCAGCCAAGAAAGAATTACCAGAAAAATAGGATGTATTAAAAATGGGAAAACAGCTTTGATAGGAGGTATTGGTCTGTTTTTTGGAGGTGCCCTAGGAGGGGGATATAGGAGCTTTTTTTCAGTTTATTACTTTTGGGTAATGTGATAGATATATACTTTTTTAGTACTTTCTTTTTTCTTTCAGTTTCGATTATATGTAAATCATACTGAGATTTGTAGGACCTAGCTTTCTCGGTGTTGTAGTATTTTTACCGTCACAATGTTGGTACCATCAGGTATATATTTAGAAATGACCTGAAGAAAACTAGTATCAACAGAAAAAATGGGGGGTGAATCTAAAACAAAAAAAAACAAAACAAAAAACGGCTTCATTGACCAAATAAAAAGTCGAAAAACAGGGAGAAAAGGAAAGGGGAATATAAACAAATAAAAAATATCAGTTATGATAAGCGAATATGAAAACTAACTTGGTTTTGCTTTACTCATTGAAGAGCATAAAAGGAAGCATCAACGAAACGCCCCCTGATTCAGAAACTACTATGCAAGCAATCCTACTTTAAGCTATTAGAACACCATTTAAAAGAACGTTGGATGTATGAAAGTAATAAAATGAATGGTATTAGATACAACTACAGATGTATTCCTGTAAGAAATGTACAACTTTACATTTGGATCCCCTTTTATGCAAGGGAACTTTAGTGATTCACTGTGCTTTTCAAGTAATTTAGATTACTTTTTAAAATAATTGAGAAATGTTTTCAAGTAAACGAAAGTATACTAAAGATTCATCTACAAGTCTGAATTATGTATACATTTATAATAGTTTGTAGAATAATATCATGTGTTTTATTTGGTATATAATATTATTGTTGAAACAAGTTGTACGTTAATGAAATGTGGCTGTATCATTCCTGGCTATGTCTCTTCTTTAAAGTGCCAGCTTCATACTCCCTTAGCAGGCTATACACGGTGCAACAAATCCAGTCATAATCATGAGAATCCTTCACAGAATCTCATGCACTTCACTTGTTAAAAAAAGCCAGATAGCTTTGATTTCTCTTCAAGCCAATTGATGTAAGTTGTGAGTAGTTGAATAACAGCAAATCTATTGCTAAGATTATAGGCTGTGGCTGTGTTTGTTGTGCTTGCTATGCCTGCTACACTTGAGGCACCACTCCCTTCGCCTGTTGAATCTGCTCATCAAACTTTTGGGATGTGAATAGCTGTTTTCGTATTTCATTAGCAGTTTGCTTTTTGTAAGAGTTGATGTAGTTTCTTAGATGAACTGGCATTTGTGGAAGTTTTTTTGCTCGATGGTTTTCAATTTCACTGATTTCGTCTGCTGTAAATACTTGATAGGTTTGGTAGTTCCGGTCTTTGATGTCAAGGATGAAAGAGTGTGATGGGTGCTCTTCGATATATTACATACCAAATACGAACAATTCATCTTCAATGCATTTTCCGGATGATAAGTACCTCTTTTGCTGCGCTTACATTGCCATGATATTTGATTCAAACTTCTTTCGACTAAATGTAGGACCATATTCACAAATATCTTCATAAGAGGCCTCTTCTTGATTGACTTTTTTTTGCTTGACTTCTCCATGAGTGGGTTGTTCTTTCTGGGTTCCATTTTCATTTGATAATAATACTTTCTAGTAAAAATCATCATCCTCCTCGGCGCGTAGCAGCTTTTTAGAAACCAAGATAGATTGCCTGGTCATTCGATAAAAGTGTTTAGACATTTGTGAGTGGTATTAAGAAGAGTACTTACTATATGCAATTTAGCTTTTCTTATATTCCTTGCCCATTTGAAAACTTCAGACTTCTTTTTTTTTGCCGTAGATCCCCATCCGCGATTGTTTTACTAGCACTTTCAAATGTGGATTTAGCGTTACAAAGCTTATTTATATTTAATTTCTTGCAAAAGTGTATGTCGTTAAAAGATTTGAAATTGTCTTCAATGAATTTAATAGCTTGAGCTTCCATCTTATATTGATATTGATACGCGCACTGCACTTTTCACTACAAATCAAATTAGAGTTACGTTCAAAAAAAGATCCAATATGAGGTTACCTTGTATAAAACAACAAAACAATGTCAACATCAATACAGTAGACTCCCATTATCCTCCTTCCGTTAAAAAAGCCATTTTCATTGTTATCACAAATAGAAGAGCTAATAATGGTTTGCTATTGAAAATAATAGTACAAGTAAGTATAGGTACTAATACATATTTTCAAAGGCCTATCTTACTATGTTTTGAGGTAGCTGTTTTTATCTTCAGTAAAAGTAAACAAGTGCGTTTTTTGTTGAACATATCGAAACGAGAAAAAGAGAGAGATAAATAAAAACAACTTTTTCATTCTTTCTGATAAATAAATGAATGCAATAATCAAACCATCGTTCTATTCCTTATTAGTATTATTAGATACAATTGTCACTTTTGTATTTGACAACAGTATAATAGTTCATCTGGTAAACACTAAGATATTTTATTATCTTGTAATAACTCTCTTATTCAATGTAGATGTCTATATAATCATACGATAAACTCGGGCACCACTCAATATAGCCCCCATGTTCCCTATACGACAACTACCGGAGCTACTCTGAAGTTGGGATGTACTAGTGATATATTATTCTTAATATTGAAGAATATATTTTTGCTTGTGCAGTTTGTGTCTGCTTTTTGTTGTTGTATTTTAAATAAATAAATAAAGCCGTTTTCTATCATAATCTATATCCTCTATTTTCAAATGAATGAATAATCTAATTTTCGATATAAATCTAATGAACGACCCCACTCACTTGCATTTCAAATGTCGGAAGGAAGGTCAAGACCCCATGCTCTCTTTTTGTACATCTAAACATGCACAAGTTGCCTATGTCCACCTCTTCCCTATGTTTATGATCCGATTGGAAAACAACATAGACAAAATCAAGCTGTCTGGTTAGTGTAACAATTATATTTGATTCAACTTTCAAACTAGCACAAACCAGACCGTAAAAAATGTCTAAAGACATTTGTCAACCCATTTTTTTTCCCGGTGGATGCTTTTTAGCCAAAGTCATTATGCTAAAATTAGCTTAATAGATCAATGGTTGACAGAGATATTAAGGAGATAGTATTGCTTGTTTTAATTTAAAAGTAGACTGTCAAAATACATTCATCTTGTATGCATAGATATTTTTGAAACATATCAAGTTGTTTGGTTATACGCACCATCATTTATATTAGCTATAAAACAATGGAACTATGAAATCAATCTTGTATCAAGAGTCATCGTTTTCATTTGTTTTTAAATAAGATCAAAACGGATTAAAAAAAAAAAAGAGTATATAAGATTCAATAGGAAGAAACGAATAGCGGAGTCAATTGGTATTATCAGAAAAGTTACAAACATGACCCAGTTTTACATGGAAAGCTAGTCAGTGCTATATACTTTCCTTATATAAAATAACCATTTTCTATATTTATTTTTTAGTGATATTGCACGATAAAATATTTTTTAAGGTTCTTTTACAAGAAATTGTAAAACGCATTCATTTTGGTTTCTGAACCTTGCATGAATTAACCAAAAAAAAAAAATCAAACCCCCCTTCCCGAAAATTCAAAGTACGACCAGAGCAAAGTTGATCTGATCCTTTTTTAAAAGTCTCTACACAAACAGGTCTACTTACAAAATGTAAGAAGATTCTAGTTATATAAAATTTGACTGGTGATTCAACTAATACTTTATGATGCTAATTCCACTTTTCATTTTAAATTGATATACCAGCTCAGTTCAATAAACAAAACCCCAGGGTTAAAAAAAAATTTTTTTTTTCTTGTCATTAAGCTATAATTTAATTTCAATAAAGAAATCTGGGGGTCAGTCAATATGAAACCCATTCTATCTGCGGCATTATAGTTTCTTAACGAACAAGAGTATGTCTGAAAACAGTGTATACAGAAATAACCTTGATACATATGTATAGTTCTGTGCTTTATTCTACTTTGAATTAACACTGAATCCAGCTCATAATCATATTATTCAGAAACAAAAAAAAGTATTAAGAAAAAGTATAGTTATATACACGTACCCCCTCTTTCAAGCTATTATTTCTCATATACATATTTTATTAGTGGAAAAATTGAAACTTGTTTAAGAAAAAAAAATAAAGAAATGAAATATGATGGGCTCTAGTTTGTACCGGGAGTATCTCCGGGAACGACATCAGGGTTTATACCACCTCCACTGTTGTCGGTATTATCAGTGCTTTCAGCAGTGCCATCGGTATTATCAGTAGAACCGTCTGTGTTGTCAGTAGAACCATCTGTATTGTCAGTAGAGCCATCTGTATTGTCTGTTGATCCATCAGTGTTATCAGCAGGAGTATCAGTGGGTTCAGCAGGGGATTCAGTATTGTCGGTAGGCTGTTCTGTATTATCAGTAGGCTGGTCTGTGTTATCAGTGGGTTGATCAGTATTGTCAGTAGGCTGGTCTGTGTTATCAGTGGGTTGATCAGTGTTGTCAGTAGGTTGATCAGTATTATCCGTGGGCTGATCAGTGTTGTCGGTAGGCTGATCAGTATTATCGGTAGGTTGATCAGTATTGTCTGTAGCAGGTGCTTCTGTGCTTTCTGCTGGGGTGTCGGTGGGTTCAGCTGTAGTGTCAGAAGAACCATCAGTAGGACCAGCTACAGGAACACCTGTATCAGAGTCAGTGGCAGTGGGAGGAGCTTCGGTAGTGACTGTGGCAGTGACGGTAACAGTAATGGTAGGCAAGAAGTCTGTTCTAGTGCATTCACCCTGTTTATTGCACTTTCTACATTCATTCCAAGTATTGTCATAGGCATTATTAGCAATTGCTCTACACTCGTCCCAATTTCTCTTGACGATGTTTGCAAGTTTTTTATTGGAATTAAAAGTAAACTCTGTAGGGGGATTTGCAGAGGCTACAAAAAACCATGAGGCAATTAAACCGAGAGTAAGAATAGAAGAGATACCCTTTGTCATTTTTGATATATTGATATATAAAGCAACAACAATATATTAACAATGCAAAATAATTATTATATAGCAGAGAAAAAAAAACAAGTATCTTTCTTTTTGTTTTACTTGTTTTATATATTTTTACAAAATGTCTTTGATCTTTAAAAATGGCAATGCTTTTTAACAAGGCATTGTATTTTTGGACAAGACTAGCCAATCGTCAATGGTGGGACATGTTCCTGACAAGCGTAAATTCAATTCATGAAAGACAGCTTAGATTTGATACCCCCAGAGTGGTGACTTGTCAATTCTTAATAGATCAACAAATTAAACCTTTTGGAAAGAAAAAAAATCATCATTGTACAAATATTTAAAAAGAAATTTTGTAATAACATCATGTAAATATCAAAATTCAATGTATGAATTGGTTAATAACGTCTGCTCTTAAAGAGTTGTTCTTCTTGCTACTTTTCTGATTTTAAATTTAATGAGCTTATTTTTGAAGTTTTTTTTTTCTGGGGGGAGAAGTATCAAACATTTAGCTTGTTGTTTAGAATTAACAAAAAAAAAGAAAAGAGATGGAAAAGGTTTCAAAGCTATTTCCTTATGGAGTAGATGTAATGATATTTCTCATGTAAACCAGCACATCAAAAACAAGACAAATCAACTGGTCTACTAAAGCATATTCTAGACCGGTACGTAGAATACGGTTATAAAGTTTAATTTTTTACCTTAACATACTAATGAACTATATGTATACTTGGAAATAGATGTTGTAAAGGTGAGGAATCAATGCAAAATATGATTTTATCACAATTTTATTATAACAAGATTTGATCATCTTTAATGAGCCAGTGAACGAATTGGAACCTTCATTACTTTGGGAAAAAATAATAATGAACTCGAATATCTTGGAAAGATTATTTTAATACATTTATTCATAAGAATAGGGATTGTTAATAATGCTCTATTCCAATTTATCCCGTTTATTGATACCCTGCTTGTATATGAGAGCATATGAGAATACACTTATCACACAATTGATTTACAATGATGCCATTTCAAATTTAAATAAGTTAGTTTCTAATGATAACTCGATAAGGTAAGGTCATGCCTGTTCATCATATATCATTCTATTAATAAATATATCCAGTTTTTCATTTTAATAAATCGATCAGCATCTTTAGAAAGTGAGATGAGAACGACTGCCCTTTGGAGAAACCAATCTATTACTTGTCCTCCATATCCAAGATCGCCACACTGAAGGAATAAAGGCGCCCATCCCGAAACTTGTTTCCCTCATACTAACGCTTAAACGGAACGCATCTCAGTTTGCTAAAAGATTTATTTTAGCGGGCCGAATTTTTAAGTAACAACGAGTATGATAGGTTTATATTATACGCGCCTTTTCAAGGTGTATTTTTGATTTTTTGTATTTCTTGGCGTCCAAGAAAGCGGCCGTTGATCCGACTTAGTAAAGGATTGAATACTAAAAAATAATGAAGCTTAGCATATTACATTTAGAAAAAGGATAATAAAAGTAAATGACATCATTGTTATTTACACTTCTTGTAAAAGGAAATCAATGGAATATTTTTTTGTTCTTCTTTTCCACTTATCTGGATTAAATTGGCATCTTTGAACATACATAAAAAAGATGCACTAAACTCCTTTGAGCCAATAGATATAAACAATAGATTTTTAAAAATCGAACAAGTAATTTATTTGAAAATAACACATTATCCTTGGGTATTTTAACTGCATTCACAAAAACAAAAAGTAATAATAAAAATATTAATGGTGAGATATTAAACTTGTAGAGATTGAGTTGCTTTGACAAGAGTCTCTTCTTCGTCAACAAACTTTTTTTCACTCTGTTCATCTTCAGCCTTGGTCTCATCCATGATCTTATTTATTGATTGTTGGGACAAGGAACGAGAGTGGCGTTTGAATTTTGAGACAGCCTTCATCTAAGATGATTTATTACCATTTTAATATCCCCTTTTTCCCATTATTTGGATTCCAAATATACACATACCACTGCGAATATACTTGCAATGCTCTTGATAGCATTGTTCATTTCCTCTTCAGTAACGTCAGATACAATATCGCAATTATCTTGTTCGGAAATAGTAATTGGTTCTGCGCCATTATTGGTAACCCAAGCGTTATTCTATTTTGGAACTATATTTAGTCCTATTGACTCTCCTCCTCCTCCTTGTATCTCATTATATCCAATTTCCAATATACTTACACGAAGCTCGTTCATGGTAATGCGGGTGTCAGGGTTCTTGTCGAGTATATGTTGGAATAAGTCCATTAGTTCGGGACTGATGGAATCACCATACTCGATACTATGAGAGAGAACATTTATATACACATCATCTTTATAAATATATAAAGATGCCTCTACTTACGGAGTATCCTTTATCATATCATACAACTCCAGCAAACTAGTACTTGCGAAAGGAGTTTTACCATAAATCATACAATAAAGGGTGACGCCCATTGACCAAATATCCGCTGCTTTACCCGACACCTCACCATGTCTTGCCACACACAACTCTGGAGCCATAAAAGCGGGGCTGCCAGCCGATTTCTTCAACTTGTCATTGCCCTTTACAAATATCTCTGAAACACCAAAATCCACAATCTTCAATTCGTCATCCTTGGAGATCAGTAAATTGTCAGGCTTAATATCTTTGTGTGTTGTTATATATAAAGTTAGACGGTAAATTAAGTTGTGGTAACAATGTGTAACATTCACACTTTACCTCTGTGTACAATATCATTTGCATGTACTATGAAATGTGTTTAATATGCTGTTAGAATGCACTCAAAACTAAGTAACTCACAGTATTCAATGCCAAGAATCATCTCTTGAAAGTATCTTCTTGCGACCTGCTCGGACAAGGGAGTGGCAACCTCATCCAGCTCGATATCCAGCAAAACACCCTTGTGCATCATTTCAAAAACTTATTTTGTACATATAAAGTTAATGGACAAAAATAGATATTCCATAAAGATAAATTATTTTACCCATAAACAGCGAGTCTCCCGATGGATCATCTAATACTTCAAACAGGCGCACAACGTGGGGATGATTCAGCTTCTTCAACACGGCAAGCTCGCCCCTTACCAGATCAAGTGGGTTGCTTGATTCCGCGCGGCCGGCCATGGGTCGTCCACGGCCGCGCCCACGGGGCCCGCCTCTGCGGAACAAATCCATTTGCTCCTTCTTGCGAAGTCTTGATTTACTAAACTCTTTGATAGCCTAACCAATGGATCGAGTAAGAATATATTTCTATTATATATAAAAAGACGCTTACATATTCCTTTGAGGTGTTTTCATCAATGCCAAGATGAACAGTGCCAAATGCACCTCTGCCAATCTCCTTCTTCAAAAGGTAGTTGTTAATCTTGCGCAAGCCTTCCTTTGTCTCGGACGTCTTGGCTCCCAAGGTTTCAACCACAACCGAAGGAGGACGTCTTCTGGAAGAGGAGGAGGAGGGTTGTGGTGAAGAAGGTGGTGATGGACTTGCACTGGACATTCTATATGTTATTTGCTATTATTATTATTATTTTATTATTATATATAAATAGAAAAGAAAAAGAAAAAGAAACTTTCCATAAAGTGAGCTTATTAAATATTGGGTGTTTTTTATTTTTACTTTTTTTTTACAA
Organism: Backusella westeae; assembly: GCA_024140375.1. Lineage (NCBI taxonomy): Eukaryota > Fungi > Mucoromycota > Mucoromycetes > Mucorales > Backusellaceae > Backusella > Backusella westeae. Next base: position 2,742 of record VCJG01003869.1, on the reverse strand, counting down.
GCCACACGCATACATAAAACACAGACAAATGCCAAGACTACAACATTATGAATCAATGGCTCTCTTTTTATTATTAGATATTCTGTATGCTTGTTCCAACCAGTGAAGTTGAGCCAGTTTCTAAACCTGTGGATGGATGACAAACAGGCACTTCGTTTGGTAAACCAATCACAAAGCCCAATTGCTTGGTGAATTCAACTATTGCTTCGGTAAATGCGCCATTGCTTGTGTTATTGTGTTGAGCCAAGCTTATGATGATGATGTGGAAAATTAATATACAACCAAGTGTGTGTGTGTGTTACTCTTACCTCTTGGCCCAAGCGTTTACTGAATCTGAACTATAATGCTCGTTTTCCCTTAGTTTGGAAGCAGCAGATTGGATGGAAATCTTCCAGCATTCAGTCAGATCGTGGTATAATAGTGATTTTAATGAATTATGAGCTAAATTGTACAAATCATGTTAGCAATAAACACACGCATATCATATTTGTTTACCAGAATTGTCCCAAATTGGTAATCTATGTGCCATCTGGGTTGCATGATCAAGAAAATTAAAACAAGTAGTTGGAAATAAGTTGGAACAAGTGGAGAAGAGATTTGCATACTGAGTTATTGTATCCTATTATTTTGTGTTAGCTTTGGATAATAAAAACAGTGATGAATGCAATTACAATATAATTCATCAAGTATTCTCGCACTCTAGAGAATGTATAATCGTCTCTCGCTAGCCCGTTTCTATTGTAAGGAAAACTACTTATTAATTGCTTTTCCATATCCAATAGAATGCCGAGAGAGGAATTAATTGTAGGCGGTGGGATCAAGGACATGATATTTTGTCGGACTTCGGGATGTCTATTTAAAATAGAATGGATGATATGGATTAAGGCATCTTTATCCATTACATCTTTTTTGTACGTTGAGTTATTAATCAAAATAATGCAGAGAGTCAACTGACTTACTCAACATGCCATCTCGGGTGGTTTTCTTTTGTGTGCTCCTCTTAAAACGCTTTGTGTCTTTTAAACAACGACGAAATGTTTGTTGCTTTGGGCTGTCGTCTGCCATCTCCTCATCTTCTGAATTGCACCGTTTTCGACCTGATAAAAAAGGCTCCTTCTTGTTAGATAAAGGAAACAAGCTCCTTGTTATTGAGCACTTGCCTTTAGTGTTATACATGTTTGCTGTTATTATCAAAGGGAAAAGGAAAGCTGTGCTCGGCTATTATTTTGGTAAAACAAAAAGGGAGTTTATAAGTAGAGGGAAACAAAATAAAGGAATAAGAAAACAAAAACAAAAAAAAGGAAAAACTCGCAAAGAGGAGGAGAGAGATATGGAAACACTCGTAAACCATGAGAACCAATCCAAGATGGCGTGGCTTTCTGTAGATTTCGATGAAATCAAGTCACGAAACTGTATTAGTTAAGTACTTGTATGCATAAAGGAGAATCCCTTTTTTATTTTATTTGATATTCAGATGACTCTTCTTTTTACATCTCCTTTTATTCGATTTGGTTAGACCAAAGCATTTGTTACTTTGACATGGGTACTTTTTGATTAGCACATGCACAGAAACGTACTTGGTAGAAGAGAGAAACAGATATTTTTTAATTGATTAAAGGAATGGAAGTACATGCGATAGTTAGGGTTTCAATATAACCCCAATAAAGCTCATTTTCCTATATTTGGAGTTTTCATTTCTTTATTTTTGCTCTCTATAAAAGATATTTATTCAGAGCATCAAGGGATCAACGATGCATAAAAGAATAAACATATATAACTCATTTTATATATTTTGTAACTGACTCTATTTTTTTTCCGTTTACAAGTTTTAAAAAATGCTTAAAAAAAGTGGTCGAAAGCAGGTTATTCTTAATAAATAATGTACAGGTTTAAACGTCATTGTTTTAAAAACAACACCCCCCTCCCCTCTCTCTCTCTCGCCATTTACAACTTTCAAACTATGGAATTACAGGTGTAAAAAATACATATTTTATTTGTTTACATTTATTTCTCCCACACGCAATAGTACATACAGTCATGCACATGTTTACTCCATACTTTGGCAAAGCCAATACCGCCCCAGACCGCTCCATTTTTCATTTTCGTTTATATAAAAAAAAAGTGTGGCAATATGCCAAGATGCCCATTAAAGAGCGATGCCTTCAAACACACAGGGTGTTGTAAGTTGAGCAAAAGCTCGTTCCGTCCTTCTCAAGGGGATTGCCAAAGTTCTCTCCTTTCTAAAAAGCACAAACACACATGTATAAGAATACAAATCATAATAACTACCGTAATAAAAGAAACTTACCGTTAAGCACAAGGAATAAAAAGAAAAAAATTTTTGTCTCTTTTATAGCCCCCCTAAAAAACAAAACACGTCACGTTCGGAGATTGAAATGTTCAAAGCTGATACAAATGTGGATTTTGTACACACAACCCCAATTTCCCTTAGAGTTTAGTAAAAAGTGCGGAAGCGGGGTTTGTAATTCCACGGAATAAATATTTTCCGGGTGCTC
>VCJG01003863.1:2740-15146 GCA_024140375.1 Backusella westeae | reverse complement strand
AAACACGAAAATGTAAGAACCAACAGAATGGTATAGAGATAAATATATTCACTTACCCAATTAAATAGCCCGTTCATTCTACCTTCAAAATAATAATGGTACCAACAGTACGACATTGGCAACTTTGTGGGTTCCTTCTTTACATGCAATGCCAAAGGGATCGAAAAGGTGAGGATACCTGATACAAGCACCACTCCATAATAGCAAAGGTCGACCTTGATTCTTTTGGAAACCTTAAAAATAAAGATGACAACCAGATTGAAGCCAATCATGGCTAGTGCCATGCAAGCCATAGTGTCAGTTGCCATTATAAGGTGTACAAGAATATGACAGGCAAACACTCCACTATGAATCTGGCATGAAACAATTTGAAGTGTGCAATAGATAATGTTGCATACACATGCAATGATAATCATGCGGATGGACAGTCGATTTGCTGAGCCATCCTTTTTTAGTATAATGAACGAATGTAACACCAATGCAAACATGCTGAATAAGATGGATATGGAACCAGCGGTGATTGCTGATGCGTCGAGTGCTCTCCATTCGTCTACTGAGAAGAAGTACTGGTTATCCTTTGTGACATAGTAATCCGAATGAATCATATGAACAGGTGGGAATATTCGGGATATAAATCAAGAAGAGAGAGAAAGGAAAGATTGCATATAGAAAAGAGTCAAGTTATTATTAGTGCACTTGGTTGTAAATGGAATACCTTATATATTTTTGGCAAATAAAGTCCGAACCAAACATATAAGCCACTAAGTCTTGTTGACTCATAATAAATAGCACAACGCACTGTCTATATTACTGTTATTATATAAATTGATTGCTGTTGATTGTAACCATGGCTCCACTAGGTCAATTAGAATTCTATTCAGGCATCGGCGGCATGGTATATTTTGTTATTACGCGACAATGGAGCTGTTTATACTTAAACAACAACATTACATGTTTATTCTAGCATTATGCTGCTTCACTTGCTGGCTGGGAAGTGGATATTTTGAAAGCTTTTGATATCAACACTGTTGCAAACGAGGTAATATTTGATAATAAATGAATATTTATAAACATATTAAATAAAACCATATCGAACTAGATTTACAGACACAACTTTGGATCCAAGTTGGTGGGACAGGTAGATAGATGGATGATATGTCATTTACAGGCACCTTTTTTTCTTATATCTAATAATACGAACGATAGAACCTGATTGAGACATTAAACACAGCATACTACGACAAACTAGCAGCTGATATCTGGACCATGTCGCCACCCTGTCAACCTTACACACGCATCGGATTACAGCAGGGCAGTCAAGATGCACGCGCAAAAAGCTTCCTTCACCTTTTAAAGGTTTTGGACGAAATGGAAAACAAACCCAAGTACATCTTGGTGGAGAACGTAAAAGGGTTCGAGGAGTCGGATTCACGAGATATGCTTGTTGACGCATTAAAGCAATCCAATTACACATATCAAGAGTTTCTGCTCACCCCGTTACAGATTGGTATTCCCAATTCTAGAATGAGATACTATTTATTGGCAAAGTTAAAGCCCCTGTCCTTTGCAGAGCCTCCCACAAACACCATCATCGGTTATATCCCGCATTCATCGATATCAAAGGAGTTTGTGGATACACGACACATCAAGGATGAGGAGGAGTTGGTGAATGAAAGCGCAAAGCCCATCGATCCGGTATCAAAGTATTTGGAGCATTTGGGTCATTATGATGCGTACCTTGTCCCTGATAAGGTGCTTGCAAAGCACAGCCAAGTATTTGATGTGGTGAAACCCAGCAGTCATCGTAGCTGCTGCTTTACAAAGGGCTACTTTCACTATGCACAAGGCACCGGCTCGGTACTTCAAATGAACGAAGAGGCTGATGTAAGCACAAAAACACATGTATATAAATGTTATGTACATTGTAATTTACCATCCATTTTAGACAAGAGAGGTATTTGAAAAGGCCATGGCTTTTAAGGATGTGGATGAAGAAAAGCAGTTGGAGATTTTGCGCAGTTTGAAATTAAGATATTTTAGTCCCAGAGAGGTGGCTAATCTGATGGGTTTCCCCGACGAGTTCACTTTCCCACCAACAAGCACCATCAAGCAGATGTATCGCACCCTCGGTAATAGCATCAACGTCAAGTTGGTGGCTGAACTGATGTCTTATCTGATGAAGGAAGGCAAGGAGATTAAAGTGTAGAATATATATAAAAAAAAAAAAAATAATAATAATAATAATAATAAACCACGTGACCCTTTTTTCTGAGAATAAAAGAGCGAGAGTGAGGAGAAAAGTAATGATGCTTCTTTTTCTTTTTCTTTTCCATTTTTTATGGCGCATATAACACACACAAAACCAGACACTTTTACGACGTTTTGGAACTTCCTTACGGTTGAAGGGAACCCAACCAAAGTCAATTGTTGGTTTTGTAATCAAGACGCTTATCTGTTGCCAGGAAGTAAACAAACTCCTACCAATTGGTACTGCGATCTATGTAATAACATCAATGCCAGAGATCAAGTACTGTATATAATATAAAACAAGACAACTCGTGACTAACCCAAGAATAAACTTGCTGTAGTCTGGAGATATTATAGATTTATCGCTTCAATATTCATATAACCGACCAGGTACTTTACAACACAAGCTCTCTCGCTCCATCTCTTTGTGTATACAAGAACACTAAACAATAAAGGACCATCCTCCCAAAAAAACATAGATAAATCACATTGTGTTCAGCTAACGCCACGCCAACCATTACGCAGTTTATGCAATACGTGTATAGAGCACGAAGAGACTATTCAAAAGCTGGTCGCCGACTATATCCCTGATGAAGACGTAAGTTTGATCAACAAAGGAAGGATGATTGTTCCTTATTGTAGTTCATAATAGGATCCAACGTTCAAACATCGAATGAAAACATCAGATGAATACGTGGAAAGTCTACATGCAAAATATCCAATCTGCACAGAATGCCAGAAAAAAGTGGACCAAGTGATTGAAGAACAAAAAGAGGCTGAGCGTTCTAGAAACTTCATCTCGCGTATTACCACAAGCTTAACCACAAAGCCACCAAAAAGGCCATCTCGATTGTCGTATTATATACAGGGACTGTTTTATTTTTGGACACACATCATCGCAATAGCGACTCTGCTTTACGGTAATGCGTAACAAAGGAAAAGAGGTTTGTGTATTGACTTGTAATTAGGTTATTATTTCATTCCAAACTTACAATATGCACCGATAAGCTGGATTCAACTCGATACCATTTACAGCGCACTGGATGCTCTGATCGAACCATTCGAATCATCGTGGAGTCTCGAGAAAATCCACCATTTATTATCACACGCGGGTCAAGATGTTGTTGGATTCTTTTATAATACTTATTTAATCGTGTGCAAAGTAGCGTTGCGAGCAATGGAATCAAAAAGGGCAATGGCTTTGGATGGCTGGGAATTGGAGGATCATGCGTTTGGATTCTTTGTTGCGAATATCATGTCGCTGGTCATCATTGACTGGCATCCAGTTACTATCAATGTGTTTGTGGAGGAACCGGGACGTGTCAAGCATTGGCAGGCATACAAGGTAAAATGGGAGGGTGATATATTATAAAGGTATCAATCATGACTAATGCTTGTTATGTGTGAAAAAAAAAAAAGGCGCTACAACGACTTTTATATGTCGCAAGAATTGGAAGCTTGTTCCTGATTAATCATGCTTCTGATAATTCGTGGATAAAGATTGTGCTCGGCATGTACTTGGCAGTAAGTTTTTTTATTTTTTTTTCTTTCTTTGGGAAGAGAGAATGGAGAACTTATTTATATATAATAAAAAAGGTTTGGTTAATATCTATACTCATGGTTCGTGCACCAAGACGCAATCGTGTTAGAAGAATACCCACGATCAGACCATTGGGTAATGTCATCAAACAGGTTCTTACTGGTGCTTACCAGGTTTGCAAAGGAAAAGCTGTTTGGATCAAGGAAAATATTCGGTTCAAATGGCGCGTCAACAGAAGGACACGCGAACAAGAACAACAAAATATGGATATAGACGATGTTTATCCTATTGATGAAGACCAAAATGCATCTGAAGAGGAGGTGGAGCGAGTTGCCACGATTATAGATGACATTCGTTTATAAAGCATATTTTATTTTTACAAATAAACAATTGAAAAGTTTCACCAACGCATGTGTAACATTTTTTTTTGGAGGTTAATTTTGAAATGTGTCATGGGATCGATGTGCTTTCGGGATGAGATTCCGTTTTCTATTCCAAGGCTTCAATAATGAAAATCGTAATGTTATGAGTAGTATGGCGTTTTGTAATGCATTTAATATAAACAATGTCAATGGCATTGTTGCAGTGATCAGCGAGATTGTCCAAAAGAGGAGGGGGGAGTAAAACAACCAGCGTTTATGAAAAACATTTAGAGATTTTCTTCATAAAAAAAAAAGGCTTTCAAGGGAATTGACTTGGCACCAATCATCGCAGAAATACCGCGTCCAGCATCATTTTTCGATAAGGAAGGTACGTACTTTAGATTGCACCAGGCATAAACGGAGTGGCAATCGAGTTCTAGTTTCATTAACAAAGAGAGTGTCAAACATGGCCATTGAATAAAACGCACTTTTAAATGCACCAAACAAAGACCCATTTTCCTTTTTGAAACACACACTTTTTGATGATTTCTCATATTCATAATGAAAATAAATTGTTAAAATAAATTGAAAGGAGCATAATGGAATCATTTTATTTGATTTTGATTAACACTACAAGATAAAGAATATTGAAAGAGAAGAAAACAAGCTCCTTTAAAAAGAGGGGAAACTTAAACTTACAATGTTTTGTCTCCATAAATGTGGACGAATTTGGTAAAGGTTTAAAAAAAGAAAAAAAGTATAAATCGAGTGTTACCAGCTTCATTTCTCGATCAGACAACTTTGAAAGATTTTCCCTTTCTCCCCCCAAAAAAAAATTTTTAAAAAAAATTCAAAAAATGATTCTATTATTTTCGAAAATATGTACAATATTATTTTTATTATTCTAAAATGAAAGGATGTGTATGTAAGAGGGGGTATTGCTTAATTTTTGTATGTTTTTGTACAGAGATGATATGTAAATCTAAAAAAAATTATTGTGAAAGAGAAGCACGATTGATGGCTTCCATGGCAGTGTTACGACAACGTTGCCATTGGGACTGCATGGCCTGCATCCAGGAAAGGACAAGTTCAAGTCTGTCAACGATAGGAACGGTTCTCAAGAGACTGTAGAGATCGTTGGATGATGTGGGGAGGACACTGGCAGCCCACCAGCATACGGCAACGGGATCGTCGCTTGAAGGCATAGGTCCATAGTTTGCTTGGATATTCTTATACCACATGGGGCCCAACAAACCTTTGGTTTGGGAGTGGAGTACATTAGAAGGCATAGAGGAGGATTCTCCGAGATGATGAATGAAATGTAAGACGGCTTCTGCTAATTCAACGGCATATCCATAGGCGTGTTCGTTCATCATGGAGAGCTCAGCATCGCTGTTGCAAGGGAATTCAATACCGAGTTGAGAGATTTTTGATTCGCAGAGGATTTCAAAATCTGCCACGATACGAGAGTCGCTGACTTCATCGTGTGTTTCGAGCTTGAAGCGATCCATGGCAATGACATCGACCATGATGGCATCGGGGCAGCGTTCAATGTTGGTGATTTTGAGAATGGTACCGAATTGGGCGACCTTGGGTTGACTGCGGTGAACAGCAGCAAGGCAAAGACCGTTGTAGCGACTGGAGGGGATGACAGCACCAGAGAACATGTGTAATAATGATTCGGTATAGATGGGAATGCGAGTGTGTTGTCCTGGAAGGATGACATTGCCGGAAACGAACAATGGCACCTGGTATTGTGCAAGGCTGTGAGCATTCAAAAGCTCGGTTTCGCGAGAATAGTGTTGGAGTTGAGAAATGATGTATGAAATGATTTGATTTGATGTTTGTGCTGACAATTGACTAAATTTAGGAAGAGGACGTGTGCAATTGCTGCAACTGTCTGTTTCGACTTTGCATTTGAGGATACACAAACGACAGTATGTGTGTCCACAGTGAGTTGTGATGGCATCTTGAGCAATATTGTGACAGCTGTTGCATCTTAAAAGTGAGGCAAGGTCGTTGAGTTTTTCGTCTTCGTCGTAAACGGGTGTTGATGGACGGGAAGAGTTGCAGACATATTGAACAAGTTGGGAGATGGTGGCATCAACTAAAAGTTCTCTACCAAAGAGATGTGAAGAGGATTTACAATTGGGAATGGGGCAAATGAAAAGGCTGGTATCGTTGTTTGCACAGGCAATGGGGAAGCATCGACTGCAAATGGTATTTCCACATGAAAGTGTGATGGGTTCGGTGAAGAGATCACCACATACTTGACAAGTTAAAAGGCTGTTGAGGTTGAGTGAATCAGTCATTTGTATTTATGTATATTATTTAACTTGATATAAAAAATGAAAAGTGAAGTGGAATAAAAAATTAATTTGAAAAAGTGGTCCTTTATATAATGTTTTTTTTTTTTAAAAAAAAAAAAAATTAGGGCCAATCCACAGATCTGAAGTTAAGCTGTACAATTCGATTCGACTACCAAGGATGTGTTACATCCTGATATGGAGCACGTTTAACCAATGGGGGGATCCATTTTTTTGCATAAGTTATGGGGGTGCTACATAATTTAGTTTATTGGGGGGACAAATCCCTTACATGGAGAAGAATAAATATCAGAAATCGAAGCGTAACACCACGATTATCTTTTGTGTCCCCCAAAATCAAATTTATTTTTCTCTTTCACCCCCCAAAAATGCATATCATTAAATAATGAAAATGGACATCATACGATCTGAGAGAAATCAAAGCTTTTTTTTTTTTATTCATCAAAGTTACATCCAAAACTCAGAACATCAAATGCGTTACCCTTCATTGGTCGGCGAATCTCCGACTTCTTTTTCTTTGACTTTGCTTCTTTTTTCTCAGAGTTGAGACGCTTTGGTTTGCTGTTTGTGATTTCCCAGTTTCCGGAAATAGTACGAGGTATGCTGTAATCATAAACAAGTCGTACCTTGTTATCAAGCCCATCCATCACAGATATGTACACCTGACGGAACAATAATGAAAATGATGCTGGCAGCCCTGACATTAATTTAGCCATGCTTGCACCCCCAAGTGTCAACTCGATATAGTAATGCAGCAAGAGCCCATCATACATGTAGCTCAGCCTATTGGCGGTGTAGATGGGGAAATCGAGGATTTGTGCCAAAAGATGTGATGAATACAAGATGGTCTGGTACTGGGCAGTCAGATGGAGAGCTCTCTTGGTCAGGGCAGGTACCCCTAGGTCTCCAAGATGAGGGATGTCATCCTTTTTGAATCCGAGGGCAGGTGCTAGAGATCTAAGATTTGCTAGTATAAACGCGATGACTTCGTGGTTGAACAGGCGGCCTCCGCTTTGCAGTGATCCGTAGTATATCAAATAGCGGAGACAGAGAATGAGAGGTTGTACAATAGGTTGGTTTTGAAAAGTGGTGGTGAGGTTTTCCCAGCTCGTCACGTGGGCGCGTAAAAAGTAATCTCGTTTTGACACATTGGCAGATAACGAGACATGCTCTTCTGCCGTGCCCCCCACCTGCTGTGATTTTAAATGGTGCTTCTCTCGTACATATTCCTTGACCTTGATCTTGTTTATTCCCAGGCGGAGTGCAATCAGTCCATAAAGATCCTGTCTCAAGGAACGGCTGACATCCCAACATGATTCTCGCTCCATGTCTTCCAGGAATAGGGTACACCAAAAGTTTTTACCCGCAATCACATCAATGCTTTGTCGACTCAGCCCCTGGCCAATCTGACAAGTTATTTTGCTAATCTCATCCATTGATTGTTCTTCCGGTTGTGGGGGGATGAGTGGGTTGTGAGGATCGTATCTATAGATGGAATGGACGATTTTCTCCTCAAGGTCTGTTAACTTTTCCTCTTTTACTCGTGTACTGGTTTGAGCAATGATGGGCTCCAACTGCTCAACCACGTTTTTAATCAAGGTTGGTTTATCTCCTTTATTATTACCCTGGCAATGTAAAATCAACTCTGATACTATCTTTGGCCACTGTGTCGATTGATGTTTTGGGGATTGTATTCCTGCTGATGCTGCCCACGCCTTTATGGGACCTCGTATCAATTTCGATTCCAGGTAGTCGTTTCCGAGCAATGTACCAAACAATGGTAGCATATCTACATCCAGTTTCAATAGCGACGCAAGTTGCTCCGGGTGAAATACATTAGCAGACACAATTGCATTGGGTTCCTCCGGCGAGGGTATTTTTAGCAAATCAAGAGGTATATATCCTTTACCGATGTGAGGACTGACATGCATATCAGAATCTTGAGACACGAGGTAAGCATTTCGTTTTTCCGAAAGTAAAGCAACCTCCCCATCTGCTTCATACTGACAGTGAATCAACTCGACATTCGGATGTTGTTTTATCGTTTGGATGCATGTTTCCAATGTGAGTGGAGGTATCAAAAACAATTCACCATAGTAATTGTTGTCGTCCAGGTCGATGCGATTCCCTTGGTTACTGCTATTAATCTGTGAAAGACTCCAGCAAGTTGTTTCACTCTTTTCCAGGTAGTTTTTATAGCGCCTTAATCTTGTCTCTTCTTTGCCTTGTGGAAGTGCGCCATCGAATAAAAAAGTGGGTTGAATACCTGCTTTCTGCAGTGCGTTGATCTTTTGTGAAACGATGCTGGAAATATGAGCGTACTGTCCTGTATTTGACAACATATTTCAAGTAAAACGATAACTTAGTAACCATTTTAAAAGCTTGTTTAGGTTTTTTTTTTTATTATTACCTCCGTGTGTCCAATAGGCTCTGTGCTCATATGCCAAGTGGTATATAAAAGCATTACCATCGATGATGAATTGATCAACGATTTGATCAGACTTTTTCCATTGGTGATCCCTTGATAAGTTTGGATTCGATTTTATGTAGAATGACAATCCGTGAATGCCCATTATAATTGGCAATGAATGTAGTTGAGATGCCACTGAGGACCTTAGGTAAAATAAAGAACTTCTCCGACCCGCAACGTCGATAAAGCGATACACAGTCCGGCTGGTGGATATTGTTGGTCACAAAAAAATGAAATTGCCGATTACACAAAGATATAATTGGCGGTTATAAAAGAGAAGATTTAATTTTGTCCGTTAATACAGTTCCTTTTGTCGTTCCTTTTTTCTTTTTTTTCTACAATTACAAATACTTTTTATTTCGACAGCCTTTTCGATGAGCATGGTGAAAGAGTTTATGATCCCATGGAAGGTGTCTTAACAGAAATTACAGACCCAAACATTGTACTTGAAACAATAACTAGCCGCAAGAGTTATTTAGCTAATAAACCTGCTGAAAAGAATATTGTAGTGAAAGAGGTTAAAGAAACAAAAACTTTAGACGATAAGCCTGCCAAATCAGCAGCTTATAACACTTATACAGACAGACAAAGAGAGGATTTTATTGATAAAATGATTGGAAATCCTGAAGAGAAAGGAAATATCACTAAATTTTCCAAAGAACTCTTGATTAACCCACGTACTGCGGAAAGATGGTGGAAAACATACAAAAAGACGGGAGAAGTGCCCTATAAAAAAATCAAAGAATAATAGTGGTCCAAAGAGCACTTTCACTGCGAAACATAAGGACTATATTAAGAATTTGATAGATGATGACTCTCAACTCTTTGCTGATGACATTATAGAAAAATTGACTAAACAATTTCAGAACTTTTCTATATCAAAGTCGCAGCTTAATCATCATTTGAGGAATATTATGCAGATTACCGTCAAAAAGCCTCGTTTTGAAGCCGAAGTTTGGAACTCTGTTGACAATTTGGAGACAAGATACGAGTGGTTTATGAACTGGAAGGATAAGGATCTGGACTATACAAAAAATTGCGTGTTTATCGATGAAGCCGGGTTTCTTATAAACATGAGAAATAATTGGGCTAGATCACCAGCTGGAACTTGTGCTGTGGTTAAAACTGGAAAAACAAGAGTAACCTCTCACTCGGTTATTGGAGCCATCCATTCGTCTGCAGTGCTTCATGTCGTTTTGAAAAAGCCCCCTCCCAAACCTGAATTAGACACTGTTGCCAAAAAAAAGAGAAAGGGTAGCAGTGGAAAGAAAAGGAGTATAACTGAGACGACTAACGACGACGAAGGAACTCAGGAGGATGACACCAGTGTAGTTGATGTAAAACCAGCTCCAAAAGGTACAACAACTTCTCATTTTATTAAGTTTGTCAATGAGCTCCATAATATTATGGATGAGGATGAATCTTTAAAAGGTAGTTATTTAGTGATGGATAATGCTAGTATCCATAAGTCGAAACCAATGATTCGAAAAATCGAGACTAGAGGTTATAGAGTAATGTATCTCCCCACTTACTCGCCTGAGCCAAATTCTATTGAACAGTTCTGGGCCTTAGTGAAAGGAAAAATGAAGCGCCATCGTCTGATGAAAGAAGAGACAATATCTTCTAGAATTGGTAATGCATGTGATGACGTTCGTTTTAGTGATCTTTATGGCTTTTACCTTCATTCCAAACATCAAATTATAAATTGCTCTAAACGAACTCCATTCTAAGCCTTTCATTGAATAGATATCTACTAACTTTAACTACAAATCAACCGAAGTGTTACGAGAACTAAAATATTATATGATTGTATTAATTAAAGTATGGTTAAGCGCTATGAATTAAACCTAAACCGACGATACGGTACGCTTTTTTTAATCCTGGTACGCTTTTTTATTTTAAAATGAAGCAACTTTATTCTCCCAATTGAATATACTCCTAGAAATGATTTGATATGGAACTTTATTCTCACTGACCAACGAATCATTAATATTGTTACTAAAAGTCTCATTAATGTACCAGAAAACTCCTATGTTTCTACACCAATAAAGTTATCAAATATTACATTTTGAGTTAGGACATTTGGATATGTGTATATCAATTCTTTATTTAAAATTCGAAATTATGTTATATAAATTATAATTAAATTGTTTTTTTTTTTTTTACAAATTATCTTCTTTTATGAGTCAAAGCAAGCAAAGAAAGCAGAATAGGGAAGAGGAAGGTGGGCCACATCCAAATGACCTAACTCTCATGTAGTATGTTTTATACTTCATAAATTCGTATATCACATTATAATGATGCGTACAACATACTATATAGTCCACATGGTACTCAAAACTCTTTACCACCTATACTTATCAACATCAGTGAAAAATTAGACAATCTAAACTTGTCTCAGATAATTCAACATTGCACCGATATTTTTGAATATTATAATTCTCTTCCTATTTGTTTGATCATCAGTCAACAGAAAGCTAATGAAAGCATTTTTGATCAAACTTCGCAATGTCAAGAGCTTTCGTTTCTGAGAGAAATACAATGTACATTTTGGGCGAAAAAATGTTTACTACTATCAGAAGACAATATTAACAAAAACGAAATGAAAAATCACACATTATTGGACACTGGGCGTCATAAAAAGATCATATTGTCAAATAAATGATTTATTCATAAATAACCACTTTTAACGAATTTCACAATCAAGATGTGTTATCGAGAGTTTTTGTGAACACAAAAACATACCAATAGCTGCTAAAGGATCTAGTTGCTCAGTTGATTTAATTTTTGATAATGTGATTGAAGACATTAGTAAACAGCGCTTAGCCCAGAAAAGACATGGAACTTCCAGACTATATGGATAAGACGTAGCTGGAGTTAACTTGCTGGTTACTGATGTGGCTACCGTAGACACATCAATTATTAAAATAATCGGGTATTTACTATATTTTTCATAAACTAATGTTGAGTAGCGTGCTGCACGAGACATGTATTTTTCATTAACATTTTTTTGGACTTCTACTATTATGGGCGGGTATTCACTAAGAGCCACTTTTGGGAGATATAGAACATCACAGGCGCTTTTATTCAAGAATTCGCTAGGGGCGGCCATATAGTGATCTTCTGGACTATTGTTGAGACTTTTGCATATAACATTGGTGATTCTATCATCAGTTAGGACAGCCTTGCTGATTAAATCGCTACCGGGAACAAACTCTTCTGGCAACAAGTAATCTATTATTGTATATGAGAAAAAGTGTTTTTGTTTACGCAATATATTTTACCTACCATTAAAGGGATCATTATTTGTTTCACGATGAATAGTTGATTTAGACATGGCGATGAAGAAAAATAAAAGCGTACCAAAATAAAAAAAAGCGTACTCCCACTGTTCGAGCATCCAACATAGTCTATGACTGGCAACAGGATACTAATCTGAACCTAGTCAATACGAGTACAG
>VCJG01003861.1:17958-28298 GCA_024140375.1 Backusella westeae | reverse complement strand
AAAAAAAAAAAAAAAAAAAAAACACTGTAAATATACAGAAAATCAATAGGAGTGACAATGTATGTGTTCAGAATGGAATAGGTTCATTCCTTCCAGAAAAAAAATAAATCTACATCAAAATAAGCGTTCGCGCGTAAGGTATGGAGTTTACTACTATTTCGAAGAATAACTCAGGCACCCATCCCCTGGATTACAAATAAGGTTTATGTGTTCCATACATCCGGTATATTTTTATTCGGAATGATCCACAGGCCTGTTTAATCTTTGAAATGCTCATGCCCAAATGAACGTAGTGAGAGCGTCAGCTTCTGACGACAATAGCATGCAAATATAAATGAATATACTGAATTGATGAATGATATAGTAACAACGCATACCATTCCTCTCAAATAGAAAGCGATAAAAGAACAAGAACAATATTCAACCGAGATGATCATCATATCAAAGCAGCTCAAACAAAACCCTCTTTCTTTTGATATTGCATTAATGAGATCCCTCCTTTTTATCCCTAAAAAAAAACGGAGAGGGGTTTATAAAAATGTTTATCATTACGTTCAATGAAAATCAGCTAAGCATTTTTAAAAAGAAAAAAATATGTATATATAAAGCAACCAAAATATCACCATAATCCATTATCTTCAGTTTTTATACTAAATACAATACTAAACACAATATGCGCTCTGTAACTCTTACCGTTGTTTCCATCGTCCTTTTCGCTTTTGCCTCTCACACTGTATCGGCTTTGCCGGCTGCTTCTTCTCGTCTTACGGATGGCAATGTGGATTCTGCTGCTATTGATGGTGTTTCTTCTATTCATAAAAGAGGTGGACCGACTGAAGCTGTTTCGGGGCTCGTAAAAGGTGTTCCCCTATTAGGTGGTCTTCTAGCTGGTTTAACAAAAGGTGACAAAAAAGGTGGTGCCCAAAAAAGCGATGCCCAAAAAGGTGGTGCCCAACTAGCCGGTGCTGATGAACCTACAGCTGACGGATCCGCAGCAATGCGTTAGGTCGATCGGTTGATATTGAATGAATTAAATATTACTTTCAAAATTACAATAAACTATCTTTACATCTAAACATATATTTTATCATGCTATTGGCAATAACAGTTCTATAAAAGGGTTGGGCGTTTGTGACATAATATAGTCACGTGCAGACAATCACTTTCTCATTCTTTCATAAGGTTTAGACATATGTCAGTGCCGCAGCATTGACATTTCATATCACGAGAAGTCCATTTTTTTTAACTTACAAAGTGACCAACGTTGACTCATTACAACTACAATTTGTCTCAGCCCTTTTTTAAAAAAATATATATATATAAATGATGATCTCATTTACTGTTTTTTTTTTATTCTCATCATTTTAAAATATGAACCCTGTTACAGTAAGATATAATCAAAATATCGATTGATCTATCCATATTTAATTCTCCTTCTCTTCATTAGATTTTTGAAAACTACTTGCCTAAACTTCGTCTTGCAAAGGCAAAGATTGCCGTAAGTGTTTAATTCTAGTATGGCACACTGTTGCTAAACATTTAAATTTAGGCTGAATACAGTGGAATCGAGTTCAATTCGGATGAGATTGTGTTGGAGAGATTCTCCAAGTATTCGTTTGGAAAAGTACCTCTCTTTGATGCCAAAGATACCAATCTTTTTGAATCCAATGCGATTGCTTATTATGGTAATTTTTTTCTCAAAAAAAAAAAAGGTTTTTATGCAACACTGACCCTTTTTTTTTTCCTAGCTGCGGCACAAGTTAAAAATAACCCTATTTTAGGTTTGACCCCAGGCACAAAGGCTGAGATTATTCAGTGGATGCTTTTCTCCGAAAATGAGCTTTTGGCCAATGCAGAAGGTTGGATCTATCCTCTCTTAGGTTATGTTGCTTATGTCAAGCCTATTGTTGATCTCCACATTGAAAAGACAAAGCGAGCAATGGATGCGTTGAACAAGGCCCTTGAAAACAAAGATTACATTGTAGGAGACTCTGTAACACTTGCTGATATTTTGCTTTTCTGTGCATTGGTATTCCCTTATAAGTTTGTGTTTGACAAGGAGTTTCGTGAAAATTATAAAAATGTGGACCGTTATGTGAACGAGATGGCCTCCAAGGAAAATGTCAAGAAACACTTGACATTGGAAATTTGCCAGGAACCCCTCAAGTATACACCTGCTGCTAAGAAAGAGAAGAAGAAGAAGGAGACAGCGGTGAAGAAGGATACTCCCAAGAAAGTGGCTACTCAAAAGGAGAAGGAAGAAGACAAGGTGAATGAGGTTGAAGAGGTTGCCGTCAAGTCTACTTCTAAGCCTAAATCCAAGCTTGATTTGTTGCCTCCCTCTGCATTTGTTTTGGATGCCTGGAAACGCGAGTATTCTAATAACGAAATTGATGTAGCAATGCAGTGGTTTTGGAAGAACTTTGATGCTCACGGCTACTCCATTTGGAAAGTAGACTACAAGTACAACGATGAACTTACCATGACCTTCATGTCCAACAACTTGATTGGCGGTTTTTATAATCGCTTGGAGCTTGCCCACAAATATGCTTTTGGTTCAATGGTGGTACGTGGAGAAAACAACAAAAACACCATATCTGGTATCTTCATCATTCGCGACCAGGAGGTGCCTTACGAGGTCTACAGTGCAGAAGGCTACGAGTCCTTTAACTTTGTAAAGATTAAAATGGGAGACTACGAGGAGAGAAAGGATGAAATACACCGTTACATGGCATGGGACTTTGATGATTTTGCAGCAGGAAAAGTATTCAAGTAATCTTGTAGCCACTTTCAAAGTTTTCATTTCTGCATGTACATGAATAATTACATTTATTATATTTATTTCAATTCATTGCTATTGCTTTGTAGAATGTATCATATTCCCTTCATTACATTAAAATAAAATTAAAAAAATTGTTTATATGAATTATGAATATATCCATTTGTATTGAAGCATTTAGTTATTATATTTTTGTTGGTATTGGTTTTCTTTTTTCATTAAACAAAAGGCATAATATTAAAGCATTTTCTATAATAATCGACACTTTTTTGTGGTCATAACGTAGCAATAAAACTACTTTTACGTGCCTTGAGGAAATACGTGAATGAACCTATTCAAATTAGTAAAATTAGCACCACATTTAAACCTAGAGAAAAGATACACAAGCAAGAGGCATCTCCTGTCTTGGTTTATGGTATGAGCAAAAGTATTTAGTCAAGGTATATACTTATTAAGAAAACCATGCTTTATATATATATATATCAGCATATCAATATATGTCTATTATTATTATTATTATATTGCATTAGATCATTTACCTTTTTATACATGGTCAAAATATTCAACAGCACCAGCATAAAATTAACGAAAAAAAAAAACATTCTGTATGTGTCTCCTAACACTAGTTTCTGTAAGTCATTGTGAACATTGCACTCGGCCGTGACACAATACAACATAAAAAGAAATAGCCTTAATAAGGAAACACTACCGGCGTTTCACGTGTCTTTATTGTTCTTGAAACCGCTCAATTGAAATTTTATTGGCCCGCCACTGCTGTCAGAGACACCGAACTTCTCCGCACTATTTATACTTTTTCTTTTTCTCAGTGCCTTATTTTTGGATTTAAACATTCTTCTTGATATGACCGTATTGGCCGAGACATTTGCTTCTGCAAATCTAAACTTGAAAGAGACACCCGCCTTTACCAACTTGGAGAACTGGCGCCTCAAGGTTGTCGAAGGCGCCCAGACATGGCATTACCTTTCAACTGATGAAGAGCGTAAAGCATGGCCACAGACACTTTGGGATAGATATCACTTGGGCCTTGCTCTTGTAAGTCCCCTTTATTTAGTGTCCCCTCAAATGCATCAAGATAACTTACCAACCAATTGGTTTATATCATAGAATGTTCCCGAACTTGACAAAGCATCAACACCTTTGGAAACAGCACGCAACGGTTTTGAATTCTATCGTCGATTGCAAACTGAAGATGGACATTGGGGCGGTGAATATGGTGGACCAATGTAAATGCTGACAAAATGAGCAAGAGTGAATGAAAAAGTACGAAATTAACCAATTCAATGTAGGTTTTTGATTCCCGGTTTGATGATCACCTACTACATCACAGGCACACCTATACCCGACCCTATGCGCCTCGAATTGATTAGATATTTGCTCAATAGAGCCCACGCAGAAGATGGCGGTTGGGGCATTCATATAGAAGGTGTTTCAACCGTGTTTGGAACTGCACTTAATTACGTCGCATTGCGTATTTTGGGCTTGGGACCTGACCATCCTGCCATGATCAAGGCCAGAGGCACCCTTCACAAAATCGGCGGTGCTGCTGCCAGTCCCGCTTGGGGTAAATTCTGGCTTTCTGCCTTGGGTGTTTATGATTGGAAGGGTGTGAATCCCATTCCTCCTGAGCTCTGGGCTTTACCAAAGTCCCTCCCGTTATGTCCAGGAAACTGGTGGGTGCACACACGTTTAGTTTATCTTCCTATGGGCTACATCTATGGCCGTAGACTAAGCGCCCCTCTCACTACATTTACCCAGTCCCTCCGCGAGGAACTTTATACTGAATCCTACGACTCTATCAATTGGGACCAACAGCGTAATAATGTTGCCGCTGTTGATCTTTATACTCCTCACTCTAAAGTCATGGATATTTGTAACTGTACGTACTTCAACTATGAATATGACATGGATGATATCTCACCTCTTCTTTTTTTTTAGATGCACTGACATATTACGAAACTCTTGCAGAAAAAGTCCCAATGTTCAGAAACCATGCCCTTAAGCTTACAGTTGATCAAATCAAGATGGAAGACGAAAATTCATTCTATTTGGATATCGGCCCAGTAAACAAAGCCATGAACTGGCTTGTCGTTTTCTACCATTACGGTAAAGACTCGTTTGAATTCAAAGAACACGTCAAACGCAACGCAGATTTCATGTGGATGGGCCCAGAAGGCATGATGATGAATGGTACAAACGGCAGTCAGTTGTGGGATGCGGCATTTATTGCTCAAGCATGCAAGGAAGCCAGACTTGCTGACAGTGAAAAATATCGCCAGAACATGATCAAGACACTGGAATTCCTTGATATTACTCAGGTGAAGCTAATACATTATGAAGCACATGTATTCGTATCACAGTAAACTAAATACACCCTGAAATAGATTCGCAGAAACCCTCCAAACTATAAAGAGTGCTATCGCCAGATATCCAATGGCGCTTGGCCTTTCAGCACCAGAGATCAAGGTTTCACGGTATCAGATTGTACCGCAGAGGGCCTCAAGGCCACTATTGCTTTGCAGCAAATTCCGGATATGCCTCAACTTGTTAGTGTTTCACGTCTTCGTGACGCTATTGATGTGCTTCTCACGATGCAAAACGCTGATGATGGATTTGCCAGTTATGAAACGATCCGTGGTCCTCATCTTTTGGAATATTTGAACCCCGCCGAAGTATTTGGTAACATCATGACCGAATACAGCTACCCTGAATGCACAACTGCTGTCTTGATGGGACTCCGCAGCTTCATTAAAATTGACCCAGAGTATCGCCGTGAAGAGATTGACGAAACATGTCGACGCTCAGTAGAGTACATCAAGCGAGTGCAGCACGAGGATGGCTCTTGGTACGGTGCTTGGGCCATTTGTTACACTTACGCTGCCATGTTTGCGGTGCAAAGTTTGGCCAGTGTAGGCGAATATTATGAAAACTCTGATAATGTCAAGCGCGGCTGTGACTTTTTGGTGAAGCATCAGGAAGAAGATGGCGGCTGGGGAGAAACATACAAATCGTGCGAATTACATACTTATAGTCATAATGAAAAATCCCAGGTTGTTAATACCGCATTCGCCGTAATGACTCTTTTGGAGGCTAAATATCCCGATAAAGAGCCTATTCGTCGCGGTGTTGAGCTCATTATGAAGCGCCAATTGCCAACTGGCGAATGGCTTCAAGAGAGTATTGAAGGTGTCTTTAACAAAAACTGTATGATTTCTTATCCAAACTACAAATTTGCTTTCACTATTTGGGCTCTTGGTAAATATGCAAATGTTTATGGTGATTCCATCGCTTAATAAAACTC
Organism: Backusella westeae; assembly: GCA_024140375.1. Lineage (NCBI taxonomy): Eukaryota > Fungi > Mucoromycota > Mucoromycetes > Mucorales > Backusellaceae > Backusella > Backusella westeae. The sequence goes on along the minus strand of VCJG01003861.1, from coordinate 22,200 downwards.
GATTCAAGAGAAAAAAAAAACCTCCTTTTGTGTTACATCATTCGTCATGTGTGTGCTTTTTTGTTTTTTTCCCCTTTTTTGAGGGTTGTCAAATCTAGATCCTGCTCTCTTTTTTTTTTCTTCATTCTTTTTCTTTCTGCTCCCCCTTTTTTTATTGCTTTATTATCTTTCTACTAATGATGCCTATTTTACCAGAAAAAGGGAACGAAAAAAAGAAATCTTCACCGTATCCACCCATCGTATTAAATAATAGCGACAGCAATAGCGAACTGGCGAGTTCGCCAACAGAAAACTTTTATACCCCAACGCCATCACCATTCCCTACACCTTCACAGAGTACAGCACTCGACGCAATACCCATCCCTTCTGTTTCATGCCAAACTCATCATTCAATACAATCATTTCATACTGCAATAGAGCCCAGGACAACTGTGGCTTCCAGCTTAAAGAGGGAAACCGCCAGCGAACCTTCTTATTTCTCAGTTCCTCAAAGAATGTCTGAAGAATTATCAAGTTCTTTTTATCCAAATAGCTATTTTTATTACGGTTCACTAGATAAAGCTAGTGGACTACTTTCTAGGTCTCCTGGTTCGTATTATCTATACGATAATTACAGCGAGGAGTATGATGTTATCTTGGATGACGGCACTAGACAAAAACGATCCGTATCCCTTTCAACTATGCCGTTTGGTAGATCAATAACAAATGAGGACAGCGGCTCCAAAAAGAAAAAGTACAAAGCAAACTATAATCATTTCTATTACGATGAGGAGGAGGAAAGTACCAACCCTAATAATACAAAGAACCGCATCGATGAGTAAAGATTATTATGCTGAAATCAAATGACAACGGAGCAGTTATTAAACTTTATATTATTTTTAGGTTTTATCAACAAATGGAGCAACACAATCTAGGTTTAATAGCTTCAAACCCAGACACCATTATTAAGGATCTTCAGCCTGGTTCTGATGAGGACGAAACGACCCCTTTGGTACCAAAATCATCTAACACACCTTTTTTTAAACGGCAATTCAAGCGAATGACATCATGTCTATCTTGGTTAACGCCTTCATATCAACAAAAAATGGTGCTTAAATGCAGCTTTGCATTCTTTCTAGGATCACTATTTACATTTATACCTTTTTTGAACAACATGCTAGGCTCGGCGCGTTTATCCAGCCATGTTATTGCTACAGTAACTCTTTTTTTCAGTCCATCCAAAGCAATTGGAGGAATTATAGAGGCGGCAAGCTATGGTCTCATGTACACTGTATGTGCCATGCTCGTTTCTCTGGCCAGCATGTGGGTGGCAATTTACTTGCGTGCGCAGGATTATTACATAACATCATGCTTGGTGACACTGGGTTTTTGGCTGGCTGGTAGCACATTTGTACTCTCTTTCATAAAGGCACATTACAATAAACCAACCATCGGCACAGGTAAAATGACATACATTATATTTATTTATTTCTATAAAATTCTAAATAAGGGGAAGTTACTAACTTTAATTATAATAAGGGTGCGGTTTAGGATTCATGATAATATTCCCAGTTCTAGTAAGAGAAGGGGCAATCGTTCCTGCAGAATTCGATCCCACATATATTGAGGAAATGTTTGCAATTGTCACTATAGGAACGGGGATATCTGTAGCCATCTGCTGCTTTATCTGGCCTATGACAGCCACCAAAAAATTAAAGTACGTGTTTGGATGTATTTATATACTATTCACTTTCTAATATATTCCTTTTTTAGATCTGATATCGATGATACACTCACAGCTATCCGTGTTCTCCTTAAACTGTTAACGAAGACATTTCTATTAGATGCGGACTTGCCGGAATTTACAGCAAACGAAAGCTTGGAAAAAGCAATTAACTCACATCGCACGAGCTTTACGTCGCTTCAAGCCTCACTCCACGACGCCAAACGAGAATACTTCAACTTGGACATTTGGCAGCATGCAGATGGTTATGATACTATTGTTTCCAGTTTACAAAGATTAGCACAGCATATAGGCGGACTTCGTAGTAGCTGTGGTTTACAATTTGAAGTATTAAAGACAACAGATAAAAGAAAGAAACCCGATTATGGTACAATGCCTAGCAGTAGTGCAACACCAACAAACACAAAAAAGAAACATTACCATATAAAACCAGACGAGCAACGCAAAAAAATGGAGCATGAACTTAAACAAGAAATAAGCATATCTTCTTTGGATGCCTATTCATATAATAGACGAAACTCAAGAGTAGAAGACACAATTCCTGAAGAGGTAGAGGAGAGCGATAATGGTGAGGGGGCATTGGTGCAATTTATTCAAACTGTACGACCTCCTATGAAATCATTGGCATACACGTGTAAACAAACACTGATACATCTTCAAAGCCGTTTCACTGGTCAAATTACGCCATCTACACCATCCTTTGGGTTACTCCGTCAGAACCTTGCCATGGCCATGTCCGTCTTTGAAGAATCTCAGCAACTTGCACTCACCCGTATGTACAGAAGAAAAATGCTGAATCAGTCTAAATTGGACCAAAGTTTGCATCCAAAAGAGCTTCACTCGCATTTAATGAATCAATTTCCTGCAGAGAACGTATTCTTGGTTTACTTTTTCGTCTTTTGCTTATTGGAATTTGCAAAAGAGTTGATGGTTTTAGTCGAATGTGTTCAATCGGTGTATGGACCGGAGGAAAGCCGCAATAAGAAAGGCTTTTTTAACTGGCTGAAACGAAAAGTAGTTTCAAACTGTAAGTGTATAAAACAAAATATAGTAGAGCAATGTATACTAAACTACTCATGTCCAGTTTGGTGGCTATGCTGTTGTTTCTATTCTAGACAGCATGTCCAAGCTCCAACAGTAACGACCAGTAGACCCTTGGTTGATTCCTTTAAACCAAATAACAACAACACATTCAACACTTTACATACACCCAAGCCAAAGACAAAAGCGAGAAAGTTTTTCTTAAGTTTATGGGGCTTCTTCTCTTGGTTCAAAACACATACTGTACGATACGCTCTCAAAGCAACACTTATCTCGGTGGCAATAGCTTCTCTGGCATTTATACCCGCTACCACAGAAATATTTCAATCTTGGAAAATGGACTGGGTTTTGATTACTGTAACAGCCGTGATGACCCCTACTGTTGGTGGCACCAACATTGTAGCTCTATTACGAGTGATGGCCACCATACTCGGTTCCATTGTTGCTGTCCTGGTTTATCAATTCGTTCCGCATAATGGAAATTTATTATTACTTCTCTCGTCGCTTTTTTCCATTCCATGCTTTTGGATGATCTTGAATCATAAACACGGTAGATTCGGTTTTTTCTCGCTGCTATCTTTTAATCTTATTGTTCCTTACATGTACAACCATCGCGATGAACCAGATCGAATTGAACTTGTTGAATTGGCCTGTATGAGATGCGCTGCTGTATCCGCTGCTGTGTTGATTGGTTTATTTATAACTGTATATATCTGGCCATTTGAAGCAAGAAAGGAGATGCGTAAGGGTATGTCTGATTTATTGATTCAATTTTCCTGGTTATATAAACAATTGGTTTCCGAATACTCTGAGAGTACACCCGCTGAAGACAATACAAGCTATAGCCAGCTTGTGAAAAAAGCCATCGAACAGAGTAACAGAGCCATCACATCTGCAGAAGAACTTAATGCGCTGGCAAAAAGAAACGAAGAACGAGCATTACAATTTCAGCAGGTAGAACTCCAGCTTCAAGTGAATATAGTGGAACTACAGGGATTACTTGTACATGCACCTAATGAACCACGACTTAAAGGCGCTTTCCCAGTAAAAACATACGAGGCAATGCTAACGTCATGTCAAAACATATTGGATAAATTCCTATCGATTCGAATCGTTATCCTGAAGGATGTGTGGGCCACACAAGTAAGAAGAGATCTCATGCTTCCTGCAAGCCAAGAATTGATGGAAATGGCGGGAAGTGTGCTCCTCTATTTCTACCTTTTAGCATCTGCATTACAACTAAAAACACCACTTCCACCATACCTCCCTCCAGCAGAAAAAGCACGAGAGCAACTTATGGCAAAATTACAGCAATTACCTAAAATGGCGCACGTCAAAAAAGTATCTTCCATGAATATTAATGAAGAATGGATCGTAAATGATGAGTGCTACATGGTATACTACGCTTATGTTATTATGATGGAGAGTATTATAATTGAATTAGAACAGGTAATATAAATAAAAAATAGTAACAGAAG
>VCJG01000386.1:0-20047 GCA_024140375.1 Backusella westeae | reverse complement strand
TTATGTCTGTCTCCCAAGTCGCGCCGGATATCAAAGGTTTGTATTTATCAAGCACTATTCTATCCGAAGAAACACCACCTTATTCCCTTCTCCCTTCCCCTTCACTTCCCCTCGCCATTAAAGGCGCGTATTGCAACGAGTATTTTTTAAATAAAAACCGATTTGAATCAAAATTTTTATTGTTATTTTTTTTCGTGGACCTGAACCTAGTCCCAATAGCAAACTGGAGTACTCATGTTTTTTGTACTACCTTTCAGTACAACCTAAAAAACTACGTTTCCACCAAGCTCTTTTTGGTATGAAATACAATTCATTGTACACGTTTCACTAACTATTCCCAAATAATAAGAAACCCAACTTGTAGTGTAGGAACCGAAAGATGCAGCATTGAACACAAAGCCTACAGGTGAACACAATCCCAAATTTGGTAAAAATTGTTCGATATGATAGAACGTTTGTTGTATAAAAATTCCTATTTAAAAACGTTTTCTCCCGAACTAATCGTCTATGTTGAATATGTATAAACTCTAACGTCCCGTGACTTTAAATTTATAATATTTAAAAGTCTATCTATTATTGTTTTTACGAGTAAATGCACAGCAGATGATATTAAATAGAACAGCAGTGAGGTTTATAAACACTGGGATAAATGACAAATTTTAAAGCAGGTTAGTAGCATACTAAGGCCTAACATAGTGCTATAGTAACGTTAGTTACTTTGATAATATGGAAAATGTAAGACTGGGTACCGTATTCTAGTGTTCGTCGTTTTATCTATCCGACAATGCACTGCTAATAGAGTTGCCGTTGTTAGCTTCGGTCGTAGATATATAAAAAAGTAGTAACCAGATTAGAAACCTTTAAATTTCAAATCAAACCCTCCATGTTATTCTAGAACTATTTAAATAATTTCTCGTGCCATCTATAAACCATATGCACTTGTATTTTTGTAAAGTACATAATAAAAGTGATGTTTTTGTGTATATGGTGCTTCTTCCTTATAATTTCAAACTCCGCTCTCTGCTAAAGTGTTGCAATTTTTGGTCATGAATTCGTTATAGGAATGTTTTTGCAGTCACGCGATCACATGATCACGTGTTCATCAGATAATCATATAGTGCTTCTTCCATATAATAAATACAAAATGTATTCACCAAACGATTTTCAATAAATAGTAGAGTAAATAGGATAGTTGTGAAGCATATTTGTACTATCATCCCTATTTTTTAAATAAAAAAGGAAAAGGAGAGAAGAAAAACATAAAAAAAGTACGATAAAAGAAAGAAAAAGGCTTAAATACAGATCTTTTTTTTTTAGTTCCATGTACATTTTATATTCAAAATTTCTGGCACAATGATCAATTAAGGAGTGTTCTTCTCAATTGATAGAACTGTTATTATTGATCAAAATAAATGATTTCAATAACTTCACGAAAAAGAAGTAGATTAGCAAAAGGTATTTTCTTGTCAACTGACAATGATATGTCTCGATTTCAATAACCGGAAGTAAAGAGTTACGACATTATATGAATAAAATACAAGGAGTTCACAATGAACTTTCATAAATACGTAGGAATACATGAAGTTAAACATATTTTACTGCGCTAATAAACATTGAAAATCAAGCAAAATACTTGATCGATTAGGACAATTGTACGTCCATGCCGAAAAGTCCACGAAATCAAAGTGAATTGAGTATGTGGGGGAACGAGTTGGTGGATCAATTTGCTAATACGGATGATTATTACTATCATTTATTTTTAAGTATTATTATACTATACACAAGAGAACTAATTTAGCATAAAGACGAATAAGCAAAAATACTAAACTTTTTGTGAGTTTTTTCTTTCTCTTTTTTTTTCCTCTCTTTCCTTTCCTTCTCATTCTTTATTTTTCCTTCTTACAAAATGACAGATGCACATCTTGACCTATCTTCTCTTATACCAGCGATTGAAAAGGTTGATATAAATAATGGACCTTTGATAAATATTGTTGAACCTGAAAAGAGTCGCACCATAAAGCGTAAACATACCACTTTGGATGATCCAGGTATATAAACATACATAAAAAAAGCTTCTACCTTGTTTATTTATCTACCTGCCCACTTCAAATATTGCTGCACAGCCACATATAAACATATAAGCATTTACTTACATAAATATATTTTACAAAATTATGACATTATAATATAGTTGCTAAAGTCGATTCCTTGAAACCTAAAAGCAAGGTTGCACCACTCTTAAACGCCGCCCTCTCACCAACAACACCTTCCATTGACAAAGTAATTCCCGATGATCCTTATTTACACGAGGGCAACAGCCCTAGTCTGATTCCGCCAAATCATCCCATTCATTCGCCATTGATTCAAAGGTAAACGCAACATGTTGAACATTTCAGTGCCACTGACTTGGAATATAGAAATGATATTAGATCGTTAGAACAAAGACGCTCAATCAAGCGTCTTAATGCTATTAAAGAATTAATGGAAACAGAAGAGACGTATTCTCGTGACTTAAATATACTCTGTACAGTAAGTGTATCATTTATTGAATCGATTTCGCGATAAAATTAAATGAAAAAGTATAGTTCTTTTTTAAAACCATCAAAGAGTCGCGCATCATATCAGAAGAAGATTGCAATATTCTTGTACGAAACTCAATGGATATTTTAACTTTTCAAGAGAGTTTTACAAAAGCATTGAGAGATGCTCATGGTGATGAAAAGGAGGAACGAAATGGAATTTATTATCATGGAAATTTAAAGAACATTGCTCAGTGCTTTGTTCAATGGGTAAATAGTGCAAGAGACCAATACCACCGTTATTGATCTAACCATCTTTTCATTCAGGGACCAAAATTAGAAATTTACTTGGATTACTGCGTTCGTCAGGATCATGCGACCTCGGTATACAATGAGTTACTGCAAACAAATACAGAGTTCGCTGATTTGATAGAGCAATTGCATAATGATCATAAAACATCGTCCAGTTTCAGCAGGTTAAAGTTGGAAGACTATTTAATTATTGTAAGTAACTAAATGATGGAGTATTATACCATGTGAATATTAAACACATATATGCTAGCCCTTTCAAAGAATATTCCGATATAGATTACTGCTTCAAAATATTACCAAAGCAACCCAGAAAGATTCCGAAGAATACCAAGTGCTTTCGCAAGCGCAAAATATTATACATGGCATTGTGACTAGATTAAATAATGAAAAATCGAAAATGGAAGCTCAGAGAAAAACATCATTGTTTTTGTCACGATTATATTCGGATTGGGTAACATAAAAGTAGGGGGGATGGGGGGGATGGGGGAATTGTTATTTTGATTGATGATCTAAAAACTAACACCTTACTTTATCATTTAGTGCTTACCCAAGCGCTGGTTCAGTACATTAGGCGTTTGTTGCTTAATTGGTACTTTGGAGGTACGTAGTCTTGATGATTCAAAGACTAAACGGGTCGGTTGTGCCCTGTTCAATCATTATATGATCATGGCAAAAGCAAAAAAGCACCAGCAGTACGAGCCAAAATATTGGTTTCCTTTGAGAAAATTTGACATTGAAAATCTATCAGATATGGAAGGATCAATGGTTTGCTCTTGGCTACTAAAAAGTGAAGAAAATACTCTTGAATTGAGTGCTCTATGTGAGCAAGAAAAAACGATTTGGATGGAAACACTTTCAAGAGCGATCGAGCAGTCAAAAGATTTATATTATAATAGCGTGGATTCCAATGAATATCTCTTGGAACAATTATTTGTTTCAAGCTTCGATCAAAAGTCACAGTCAAGAGCACCAGACGTAAGAATTTAAATGACAAGCATCAGTCATACCAATATTAACATTTATACATATAAATAATACCTATTATTTAGACCAACATTGATATTGAAACACAGAGTAATTCAGATTCCATTGTACCTGTTCAGTACCCAATGCCAACAGGATCCTCTAGTTACTCATATTCTACCATCTTTAGTAAGACATCCCGTCTTAGCACACAATCATATCACCCTGGATTTAATGTACATGACTACCCAGCACCTGAAGACAGTGTAAAATCACCCAGTATGAAATCCCAGTCGAGCATAAGTGATTTGCGCGATTTCTTCTCAAACAGCAGCGTTGCAGAAAAATGGACACAACGAAAATGCAACCAATACCACGAGCGATGCAAATCTATTGACAACAGATTTGGCGATGTTTGTACTACACCAATTCTAACAGCCCGATCACATCATAATGCACGCACCGAATCAATGAGACGACGAAAAGGAGCTGTACGCTTATCCAGTGCGTCATCTTCCGTTTATGGAAAATCAGGAATGGTTACAGATTTGTCAACCTCGATGCTGGATAATAACAGCATAACCTCAACTTCAACGATGGATGAGCCAACTCCTTTACCACCAATATCTCCTTATCCACATACTGTCCAGCAACAACATAGACATAATACTGAATCAATGATATTTAAATTAGTACAACGTAACTCATCATTTGTATCCCTATGCAGTAGTCGCGAATCACTTCCCCCACTAAACTTAACACGCCGTAATAAGTTTTTTGGAAAAATCGTTGAGAAATTTGGACAGATAGGGGGTCCCAAATATAACAGACACATGGAATCTGAAATATCATCACCGATGTCAACAAAGTCTTTTGTTCAATGTAACACGAGTGAGCACTCTTTTGCTTCAAAGAAAAAGGTAAACAAAAAGACAAGAATTAATATTTTGATATAACTAACTATTTTTTGTATTTGTATATTAAGTTCTTTCCTCAATTTTTCCACGCTCGTAATATTAAAAAGTAACTTTGCTGATACTCATTGTATTTTTCCCCTTTATTTCAAATAAATTCACGTAAAATAAGCTATCGATTATAAAGCATATTTCATGGTATGTTTAGGCCATATCTTAATTTTGAGGGCGATATTAGCTATCGAATTTCTTCGATATGATATAATAGTCTTAACAATAAATAATACAAAAGAGAATTTGCAGTGTATTGCCAAATTATAGGTTTTAAAATACACTGGAGTCTTATTCTATACATGGAGATTGTGAGGCATATACTAATGAAAGATTGTGTTAGATTCCGTGCCCAGTTCAAATTTACAGTTGCTCTAAATGAAAAATTGCATAGTTCTGATATTCCTATTTTTATATCTCTGAATTTAGGATTTAACTAGTTTGTCGTAAAATAGTCATTCAAAAAATATTATGAAAAAATGAGGTAGTAAAGTTACATTTACAAAAGGTGACACCAACTGCTTTATGAATACAAAAATTAAAGTGTATAAAAATATATTTATTTATCAATCTAGATAGCAACTTATATAATTAAGATTTCAAATGGATAAAAATAAGAACTAGTAGAGCTAGTATTTTTTGTAAGTTGTAAAAAATGGCAAGGGAAAAAATAGAGGATGAAATTACATTTTTTTCAAAAAAGACACTTTGAAAAATTATAAAATTGTACAACGTCTTTCAAGATTAATTAGCTGGTTAGGCAGCAACGTCGACAGGCTTGTCTTCAGCAGCATCATCCTCGGCAAGCTCATCTTCAGCAGCAGTATCCTCGGCAGGCTCGTCTTCAGCAGCGGCATCGTTGTCGACTTCTTCTTCAGTGGGTTCTTCAGCAGCGGCATCGTCGGCGGCTTCTTCTTCGGCGGCTTCATCAGAAGGCTCTTCAGAGGATTCATCAGAAGGTTCTTCAGAGGATTCATCAGAAGAAGGTTCTTCAGAGGATTCATCAGAAGAAGGTTCTTCAGAGGATGCGTCAGAAGAAGGTTCTTCAGAGGATGCGTCAGAAGAAGGTTCTTCAGAGGATTCTTCAGAAGAAGGTTCTTCAGAGGATTCTTCAGAAGAAGGTTCTTCAGAGGATTCTTCAGAGGATTCTTCAGAGGATTCGTCAGAAGTGGGTTCATCAGATGATTCACCAGAAGAGGAGTCAGGACAAGGTCCTCCATAGAAAATCTCACACAAAATTGACTCAAGTTGAGACATAATTGAAGAAGGATTTTCAACAGAGGTAGAGACTTTTATAAAGAGCCATTAGTTTAGCTTTTTTCTCTTTTTCAAATTGATATTTACTCTTTTTATTTTTACTTACACAAGTAACTGGTTGTGGTATCTGTTACAGTTGTACCGTAGACAGTAGAATCAGTAATCTCGACTTCGATTTCGTTAACATCAACATATGTTACTCCATCTTCAACAACAGTGCTAGTTTCGGTTATTGTGGTTGTCGAAACAGCTCTTTTCAGCAAACTGTAATTTTTAAAAAGAATGGGTTTTATATTAGTTTCTTTTTATTTTGCATATATCCAAAAGAATCGATTTTACTTCATGTGTCCAGCTGGGGTTGCTGTAACGGTGGCGGCCATGGTGGCAATAGCAGTTAAACTCAATAATTTCATTCTGGTTTTTATGTCACTTGGTTGTTGTTAAGTTGGGAAAAGCAAGGATAATAATTTAGATGAAGATATAGAAATATAGATGTTAAGATAATGGGAATATACTCGATGGAAGTAGTGGTATATATACTTATTGGCAAATTTATTTGTTTGTGCCATTGATTGAGATACCAATTCAAAAACAATAAAATCATACTTGAGCACATTCCTAACCTGAGTGAATTACATTTTCTTTTTGTATATACCAAGATAATCGAAAAAATAAAGCATTTTTTAATCTTGGACATACCTACCTTTTTTTTTACTTTAGAAATATATGTATAAATATTAATGCAAACATTAACAACAACAAAATGCATAATTAAATTATTACTGCTGAGTTTTTTTGCATAGGCTCTGATTAAATTTTAATCCAGGAACGGCTTACTATAAAACAACTCACACTCGCATACACACATTTGAAGTAGTGTAAGTAACATAAGATTAAAAAAAAACTATAATGAATCGATAATAAAAATCTCAGCTGCGTGAACCAGCAGTATACAGAATAGTTCATAGAAAAAAAAAACAGAATAATAAAAATTGTAAATGAAAACAAATAAACAAACAATAATTTTTAATGGAATGTTTATTAAAGGAAGGAAAAACATACACGCGAAATTCAATGAGCGCTCAAACACATACTCAAATATATAAATTTTGTTGTTTATTACTCCTGGTATTAACTTATAAAATAATATCACTTTTATAATTCTGCAAAAAACAAGTGGTTTAAGCCATTTCTCAATAGTTTGTAATATTAGGTATAACTAAATATTATTAGGAATCTCAGAGTAAAGAAAGCAGTCTAGAACAGGAAAAGGTTTTACAATAAAGGTAGTCCAGGAGGATTCGATGGTGATGATGGGAAATATTGGTATTCGGACATAAGGATGGTATGGACGCAAATTATTTAAGCGATTGTACGAAATCCCAATCCCAAAGGTACAAGTGCCACAATATCCCAGTTATGATCATTACATGAAACCACAATGTTATAAACGAAACTTCATACTATAGATATGGTTCTTATTATCACTACTATTTCAATAAAATAATAAAAAATATCGTACTTCGAGAGTCATGATTGTAAAAGAGGTCCAGTAGTGATGGTATGGTAATATGGTACTTTTAAAAAAGGTTGATAATGAACGGAATGAAGCAAACTGGGGTTTTGTGTATATTTATTAAAAATGAGTTACCCTATTACGTGCGATATCAGTATTAGTTAATTGACTGAAATCCGTGTAATGAATGTGCTAACGCCGCTAAAGAAGTAAAATATAGTGTTATTACTATTATACCTAAGTGGAAACTATAAGATTTTAATATGGAATAAGCAGCACTTGTTTTTTTTTTCATCTTTATCAAGATTTCATCCAAAAAAGCTGCTCAGTTCAGTCATTTTAAACTCCATTTGACCAGTTCACAGTCAAATGGCTTGAATGGTCATTACATCTGTTTAATCCATCTCTTGATTTTGGAGATTGTTAGTATTACTCATTAAATAATATTATAACCGATAATATAGGATATCGAAGTGAGTTGACGACAAACGGCGTTTAGTGATTCCATTTAGCTTATTTCGTCAAACTGTCTAACAAGTCTTTCACTAGACTTTGAAATTTTGAAAATGGTTTTAAATTTTGAATGGATAAGCTTTTAATGAGTAGGAGATAATGGATTTATTAACAATACTTATTCCAAAGCGTTAACTTTTTCGCAATATATATATACCTTGGAAATGATTAAATGTTGGTATCAAGTTGACCACATGAAGTAATAGCTTTGCTTTGGGTCTTGTATGCTTATTTTAACACGTACATAGTGATAACTAACCAAAACTTTGGGATATCTAGTTATATATATCCTTTATCAATTAAACAAACCTCCTTTTTTTGTTGAAAAAAAGGTATACCCATTGACATACAATCTAACGTTATAATAACGGCTTATATCAAACATTCTACTTTTGAAGATTACCATCTAAAAGTATCCTTATAATCCATCGCAGCAAATTTGTTCATGTCGAAAACAACTAGTAATTGAGTTCTTGCTCACGCATGTATTTTATTACTTATAAAATATCATACTAAAAAATCCAGTCTCTAACATCTTCAAATTTTTATTATTATTAGACAGGGATTTCCAAGTCAGTTTTTAATTCTGAAAGATTACATACATATGCTAACAAAATGAGCAGTATTCCTCCTGCTACAGCTAAAACATAGTAGAGATTTAATTCTAGTGAAGGTTTCTCGAAAAAATTAATTAGACATATAACCACATCATATGTAAACCGTAGTGCCGCCAGAAAACCTAATCCAAGTAACTGAAAGACGAATGAATTAGGTTTAATACCATGCTTTTCTTCAATTCTAAGGTTGCTAAAAAAGTATAGGAATACGCATATGAAGTATAGAAATACTAATGATAAGAAGCCCAGTGACCCCAATGCCTTAAGTATAAGAGAAGAGTGTATTGCAGTGTCTGTTTGAAAATCTTGCTTGTATTCAAGGATCAATATAATATCTCCTGCTATAGAGAATATTAATGGAGATACCATTAAAGCAATGGTCATACACTTTAAAGCCGTTACTTTTGATCTATCCATACTCATAGTGAAGCACATCAGGATTGGATGATATAAACCAAGAAGAACAAAAAAGTGACCTATTGGTGTGACAAATAACGATCCTTGTAGTATTTTATCATGAGATTCTGTTTCTGTGGGTGTAATGTTCTCTTCTTGGGTGAAAACAATGATAAAAACAAAGGAAACCATATAAAAGACTGGTTACCATTAGTCCATTAAATCACGCAAAACAGTAGTAATAGTAGCTCCTTACGTGATGCGTTTCCATAGTGAAGATAAGGAATAAACATTATTCGCCTATACTTGTCATATAATCCAATTGTTAATATTCCAAAAACAACACTTTTTTTTCGAAGTATACGAAATAGAGCAATAACAAAATTAGGTTGCATATATTTTTTAAATGATCTCCGAAGATGTTACCTCGATACAAACGATGGTACAACAGTCGGTGTTGTAAAGGACACTATGTAATTTTCTGCGAGTATATTAGAATGTAATAAAGTATCCATGATAATAGGAATATATTGAATAATAATGTATTTAAAATAAACGAAACGATTAAAATAAATGGACTTCAACTTCTTTTTAACTTTTCAATACTCTTTTGGCTTAGAAAAGTGGCTGATTAAAATTACAAAGTAGGAAAAAATAAATGTATCAGCTTTATTGTACGTAGCTATAGAAGTGCTGTATAATAAAAGAGTGTAAGAAGAGATCACTATTGAATTAAGTTCATGTGAGTACTTCATGGGCTTAGTTTAACCATGCTCTTCAACTGAAGTGATGAATTATTTTTAGCTCAAATTTCTACCAATTGACGACATTTGTTCATGCTAAAGTATTATGGCTATAATGACAATGAATAAATCCTCTTTATTTGTTTTATGGATTCCAGCCTTTGAAATCCTTTGCGGATTTCTTTTTCTTTTACTTCTACTTTTTTTAGAAAGGTCTTGAAAATACTTGCATGGTATGCATCATTTATTTGTTTTTATTTTTATTTACTTTTTATTCTATTTTCTATTTTTAGCTTTGATAATAATAATGAACATAACATACAATATCACTTCTCTTGGCTAATCCTTTTTATATTTTAATGTTAGTTACATGAATGATAAAAAGCTTAAAGAATATACTCAGGATTTTTTTTAAAAAAAAATCATTGAGGTTAATTGTCGATGTTTTTCAGTACGTTTAAAATTGAGCTGTTTCAGAGAATTTCTTAACGTTGAAGAATGCTAGATAAGCTTTCTTATAAAAAATGCTCATAGATATTACACTTTCAATGAAATAAATGAAATGGCGTGTAAGTGAATAGTTATATATGAGCCAGTTTATTGTGTTATTGGATGAGACTTACATACTTTCATGCTGATAACTATAATAATAGGGGTATGAATAAAGAAGATAAAGTCATGCTATGAATGGTTTTGATGAACTGTTTTCAAATTCCTAAAATATATCGAATGCACATGGTTACCATGATTGAGAAAAAAAAAACGATCTGTTGGCTTATGAAAATAAATATACCAGAAATGTTATGATGATCGTAAAAATATATCAATAGATCAAGTATGTTTATCTGTTTATTTATTTATTTATTTGTATCTGCTTTAATATAATTTCTGATTTAAGAAAAATTTAGCTATTTACCAAAATAACCTTTAATGTCAAAAATTTAGATTTTTACCATTGAACATTTCTTACATTGATTATGCTATCTCTATTAACTTAAAGGTACCTTATTAGTTTTTAATACGAGTCTCAGTGGAAAGAAGAGGGTGCTATATATAAACTCCATAGTCAAAAGTTAATTTCTGTATGGATAAGTCTCACAGGATAACGATGCTAAGAAATTTTTAAAAATACATATCACTCATCTATTAAATAAAATAAACTATTAGAGAGGTTAAGCATCATCTGCTTATAAGGCGTTAATGAGCATGTTTATCATCTGATTTGGATATAGTTTAGAACAGTAAATATAATTCGCTTTGTTTTACTTAGATCTTGACATGCACAAATACTTTCTATTGTGCACTCACCCATAAGAATGTCTCGTGATTGTGACATTCAAATTGCATTGGTAAATCACAAAACATTCTTATGGGTAAGTGTATGTTTTGAAGGGTTTATGTAAAGCATAAAAGTTACGCTTCTGAAAAAATAACCTAGCAGACACAACTTTTTGTAGAACCATCATTATTGGCTGTACCTTGTACAACGCTATAATAAGTCAGTCAAGTACCCTGTTAATAAAATGAAAAGGCGTCTTAGAGAGAAAAAGAAAAAATATTATGGGAACGAAATAAAGAGCTTTGATAGTTTTATTATTCGTTTCTCAGTGATATAGAATAATACTACCTTTAAAATACTAAAATTATTATCTGTTTTGTACCATTTTTTTTATTTGTAGTTTTTAAGAGTACTTGATTCAATTTCTATACAATACATTTCCTTTCACGGAAGCTTTTCTTTTTTTTTTCGGGTGTATATTTACGTACAGGTTGTATATATATTTTTTAGGTGACTTTTTATCCAAAAAATTTTTTACCATCCGCGCTTGGCATACTTCTCATTTTCGCTCAATTCATCCAAGTTAATACCAACCATAGCTTCACCGAGATCTTCAGAAACGTCAGCCAAAACCTTTGCGTCATTAAAGTGAGTGACAGCTTGGACAATAGCCTTAGCACGCTTGGCGGGGTCGCCAGACTTGAAGATACCAGAACCGACAAAGACACCATCACATCCCAATTGCTAGTAAAAATAAATTAAATAAATGCTCTTTTAGTATTGCTGAGTCTAATTAAATTATCCCCTCTTTTTTTTTCTTGTCCTCTATTTCTCCACTCCCCTCTTAGCTCTCTAGTCGACAAGCTAGGACATGCGCATATATACATTTGAATAAACTTACCATCATAAGAGCAGCATCAGCAGGAGTGGCAACACCGCCAGCGGCAAAGTTGACAACAGGAAGACGACCAAGCTTGACAGCTTCTTTGAGCAAGTCATATGGTGCCTGAATATCCTTAGCGAAAGCATAGAGTTCTTCGTCGGTCATAACGGAAGCACGGCGAATTTCGCTAGTAACAGTACGCATATGACGAACAGCTTCAACAACATTACCAGTACCAGCCTCACCCTTTGTACGGATCATAGCAGCACCTTCGTTGATACGACGAAGGGCTTCACCAAGGTTCTTGGCACCACAGACAAATGGAACCTTGAAGTTTCTCTTGTTAATATGGTTGGATTCATCAGCAGGGGTCAAAACTTCAGATTCATCAATGTAATCGACACCAATAGATTCAATGATTTGAGCTTCAACAAAGTGACCGATACGGACCTTGGCCATAACAGGGATAGTAACGGCTTCCATAATTTCCTTGATCATTTTGGGGTCGGACATACGAGCAACACCACCTTATAAGATATATTATTATCATTGTATTGAGAAAATGTAAAACCCATCTTTTGAACTTACCATTCTTACGAATATCAGCAGGAACGCGCTCAAGAGCCATGACAGCACAGGCACCAGCTTCTTCGGCAATTCTAGCTTGCTCAGCGTTGATGACATCCATAATAACACCACCCTGAAGTTTAAATGTTTTATTTGTAAACAAAATTAGTATTTGTTTTCAAAATTGTTATCACCACATTAAATCTGTTAGAGGATATAACAAACCTTGAACATTTGGGCTAAGCCCTTGTTGATGCTGTATTGTTCGGCACCATCGGAGACACTGACAGAGTTAGTAGCAGACATTTTTAATGTATATGTATATGAAGAAAGAGAAGGACTTTAAGAGTTTGCATTTTTGAATTTGTAATATATACCTTTCAAAAAAAATCCATCGGATGTTGGTGAGTGAGTAATCAAGCTCCAATTACTGGCCCAATCGCACGTGATTGTGTGAAACATCTTCTATTTTCTGAGTCATTCTTTGTGTTCGAAAAATCAAAAACAGCTCACTTTAATAGTTTATGCTTTAAGTTTTTATTTGAATACTTGAAATGCGAACTTAGTTTTAACATTACCTATTTTTTTTTAATAAAAAGGGCAAGTCAAACGCGTTTCCTTTTAACACTGTCTTTCATTTGTTCATGGTCCTATTTTTTGTACCCCGATTAAAAAACATATGATTTCACTTCATCTGAGATCAAATGTCACAAAACACCGTCACTATAGATGTTTTCTATTGTTTTAAATAAACAGATCATTAATCGAATTATGCGATGATGATTTTTGGATTAGTGAGACCCTCTCTTTTCTGCTCCTTTTTTTTCCCTTTCAATAATACGAAAAATATATAGTTACATACGCAAAGGTTTTAATTAGATATTTGTATTCACAAAAGTTTACACAAAGTGTTACCGTTTAAACGTTGTACCAGAACATTTAAGAGAATAGAGTATTAAAAGTTTTTTGAATGAAAAGAAGGGAGCCCTTATTAAGATGTTATATATTTTTATAAAGGTAAGCTGGCCCTTATTAAGTCACTTATAGGTTGGTTTCCAAGCCTCTTGAAGTTATCCGATCATCTCAGAAGCAAAAAACGTACGTTTGAAAGGTTAAAACGTTTGGTTAAAGTTTTTTGAAGTATGGGCTGTTGATGAATGAGTATGTTCCATGTCAATGCTCATAATTTGATATCATTGGTTGGTTAAACTTTCCAGATCAAGGAAATGCGGAGATAAACGAACTGAATCTTATAACATTAATGGTAAACTTTTATCGCTTTTTAGTATTTTCTTTTTTATGATTAAAATTTAGAAGAAAATAAGAGATGGCTCAAGCTGGTGTGAGTCTGCTCATCCGAGGTTTACAATTTTAATGTTTTTCGCTTGTAGTAAAAAGTAGTAGATGCTCTTATTGGTATTAGTACCTTCCCCTGAAGATTTCGCCTGAAGAAAATGCCACTTCAGGCAATTTAATCATTTTTATTTGAAGACCTTTGAAACCTCTTTTTGTTTTTTTTTTCCAATTGTTTTGTCAATATCAGCCACAATCACTCACAAGAAACGACTGAAATAAATAAATAAGTATGCTCCTGCGCATTTCCTTTCAAACTATAAAAATACATCAACTCCCTTTTTAAGCTACTTTTTCTACAACATTTTATTAAAAACAAATAATGAAATGTTTAACTATGATTACTTTCACAGCTGGAAGTTTCAGGCTTGATTTTCAACTTTTCGTCAACAAGTCCACTTTTTTTCCACGAGCTTACAAATTGAATGCATTATTCTGATATTCAAATAATAGTACACTGATCTTATTTCAAATTTCTCCACTACTTGCCATTCTTCATCAATTTTCAGTTCGTAAGACTCCCAGCTTAAAGTTTCCTTTGTGTAATACACATTTCATGCAAGTTCCTTTCTTTCTTACATTTGATTCCATTCACCCTCGATAACAATCATTTTGCAAGTGGGTTCCTCTCTTATCCGTTTCTAGTGGACAAACCGTGATAGTTGCCTATATAATTATAAATATGTATGAAATCTCTATTAATAAAAAAAACATAAATGCTGAACAGATCATACTGTGCTGATCGTGACGATTGTTGATGGGCTGGTGGATGAGACTGTTCCTCTCGGGATACTTGAGTTAGATCTCATACCAACCACTCGCTTCAATTGCCTATATACATATAATCTACATCCGCCGCTTTTTCAGACTACTCCCTCAACAAGTCATTAATTCCCGCATGAGACTGATTATAATTAGTTTATTGTCTAAATTGGCCTCATTTTTATGAAGCAATAGCATCTCTTTATTATGATTTATGTTCACTTTATACAACTCATTGGTAATGAATGTACATTGTTTAATTACCAATGATTTTGTGTCTATAAATGTTATTCATATACCTATAGAGAATATATTTATATGAAGTGTAGTCAATATATTTAATGAAAATCCGCATTTTTAGTTTCTAAATTTCTTTTGAAATATAATATATATTCATAGAAAGAAACAGCTCTCTTCATTATTTATGATGAAATAAAGATAAAACATTACTGAAAAACTGGTACATGCATCAACTGCCGTAGATCCAATGCTGAAAGTAGGAATAACGCACGTGTATTCGACTATGTTCTTTAAAATTTCCTTAAACTAGAATAAAGCATACTTAACGATGGAGCGGTGCTAATTGTAGTACTTATAGTATATGCTTGTTTTTCAATAAATGTAATATTATATCCTTTGTTTAAGAGTTAATAACAGAAGAGAAAATCATTTACCGATTTTAATGTCATTATTGACAATAAAGCTATTATCTTTATTATGCTTTATTTGATATATCTATAAATATATGTATTTCAACTGATATCTATCGATATCTATCACAAGTAAAGGCGAATACTCAAGAAAATAAAATAAACAAGCTCTCATGAGCCTTTTTATTTCTCTGTTTTTTATGTAATTGTTCCTTTGATTAGAATACAACAAACACTTTGGTATGTAGCTCCTTTTTGAAGGAGAATATAAAGGGGGAACAAAGGGATAGAGGGTCATTAACCCTCTAACAGGTTTGGGTATGATTTTTTATGTTGTATGTACATGTTGGATAGATGATAAAGAAAAAGAAAAACATCATCTTTCTTTAAGTGAATGTGTTGATGATATAGATGAGGTAGATGAAGCAATAGAATGTGGATATGAAAACGAAAAACGTCGATGATATGCTATTTCGTAAGTTGGAGATGTAGTGGCAGGTCCAATAAACCGAGATGGATAATAGCTATTAAAATAAAAATGTGGTTTTGATGCCTCGCTTGTTTGACAAGCCAGAGAACAAAAATTCATATCCTAAAAAGAATAATAAGTACTCTGTTTAGTTAATATTATACAAAGAGTATACACAATGTTGCTAATGAAAGTAGAAGTTTGGGTGGAGAAATCATATATTTACCTCTTCTGGCAAGTGTTTTTCACAATACAAGCAAATATTAAGATCCATAAGGGCGTTAATAAATGGGGAGAAGGAGGATAAATTAGATAATAATGAAAGATCGTAAATTTTATTATATAGCTTTAATTTGTACTAAACTCACTGTCTTTTCGAGGAACATTTCAAGGGTGGTATTTAAGTCTGCGTGGGAAGTACACAGCCTTTCCCTTCAAATAAAACATGCAGGATATTCTTCATCACCAGATAGACTATGACACACATTGGCTCGTTTTAGAATCATGGAATTGGCATTGTGTGATTATTTGTTTGTTTTTCTTATATATACATGAGCGTGATCGAAATAGCACATGCAACACTAAAAGCTATACTAAAGGCCTTGAAACTTTCTACTGGTTTCAAGCTTGCACTCTAAAAACATATAGGGCAATATCCAACTATACTCATAGATATAGTTACAAGTGAATTAAATATTAAATATGATATATACGTACATTAATTAAATTTAAGAAGATATATATATATATACATGGCGTTTAAACTTACATCCTGAATATTCCTGGTATGATTCTGGATTTTAAAAGGCAATAGATAATCTTGTCAGGGGAGTTAATCACTCAGACTGAGGTATATCACTGGGCCCTCTGTGATCACATAGTTGAATCTGATACACATTTACCATTAGGGTAGTGGCAGCTGGTAGCCATTAATAGACCATACAGAAATTATTGCCATATCATCAATATCAGTAACAGTGTAAGTAACCTTATTAGGAGCTGCTGTTGTTAAAGGCCTAACTATTAAATTCGTATATGAACAGAAAAATGTAACATTTTCTTTAGGATTTATCCCGTTGAAAGGTATCCCTGGGTGTAGATACAAGGAACGTGATCATGCCAGGAAAATCTTTGTTCCCATAAAGTGTCGATGTATTAACTCTGTCAAGTTGTTACCAGTGTTTTTTGATACGCCAGCAGTAGCAGTAACAGAGGAGTTTCTCGAGATTGCTGTGGTTATTATAGATGCAGTTATCCTTTCTCCTATGTGATCCACTGGCGATAGTATTATTCCAGCAGAATTTAAGCCTCATACGGCACTTTCTGCTGATATTGCTGCTGGTGCTAATAATGCTACTGAAGTAGCCATTATCTTGTCTGACATCATGCTTCTTTACCTGAATACTGTTTGAACAGTTCCAATTATTTATGAGTTACTAATTAATTTTAGTGTTCTGACATATTTTATTGTCATGTTTCTATTTTTTTTAGCTATATTGAAGGTCAAAGATTAAGTAAATATACGTTCTTTACGTTGGGTCATTGTAATTAATAATATCGTAATACGTCTCACCCTTACTCTTTTAATTTAAGAGGTGTATTTAAAACCTGGTTTGTGCTTACTTATTTTAAATAATTGTCCATTAGAAACTATCAATGTAATTAAACGAGGTAACTGCACTAATTAGTTACTAAGCGCTAAACATACATATATAAATGTATAACAACAATATGTTAAACAAGTCATTACGATATGAATAGATGGCATTCTGCACTTCCTTCCAAAAGTGTGAAGGAGCTCAAAATTCGAACACGAATTACGTTAAAAGATATCTTCGTCTTTAGGACCAGCATCGTCATCATCATCCCGTTTTTCTAACCATGGAGGCCTATCTAAGACTACTTCCGAGCTGAAGAACATGCGGGCAGAAAGCGAAGGTTAATCTGGAGGTTGAGGAGGCAGTGGTGGCGGAGACGGCGGATCTATATAATTTCAACTTTTCCAAATAACCTCATCCAAAAAATAATGTGCTTCCTTAAATGCATCATAGTCGGATAAACGATTAAGCATAATGCTATCGCTTACAAAATGAGGTTACATAAATAGAAGGTAGAATCATAAATAGAACTTTTCATTCCGTTAGTGGATAAACGCGACAAACATAAATATTCATTTGGCACAAGATTGAATTCTTTAATACAGTTTAAGGTTTTTAGGTATTAAAAAAACCTTCTGTAACAGATAATCTTCTAAATAATGCAAAATAGAGTTCATGTGCTGAGCAAGATATCTTTTTCCTATTCGAAGGAATACCCCAAAGTTAAAAGGGTTCTCTTCACATGTGGATTTTAATTTGTCCAAAAGGAATAACAAATAGCTGAAGGAGATGTTGATGGGTTTCAATTGCCGCTGATCCGTGTGAGCTTGTGACCGTAAAAAATAATCATAAAAGATTATTCTTCTCATTTTGTTTTAATTTCTATTTTTTTTCTCCAACAACAACAACATGTGTCCTCCAACTGAACCTTCAGGATCTAAGTCTCCAATTCCCTCTGAGTTGGACCCAGGAAGAGGTATTTTGATAGTTTAAAAAGGAGAAGGAAGGGGAAGAAAGGACAAGTGACTCACACGTTGTTTAGTTTTTACTGCCACTTCGAATAAGTTCAGACTCGATGATACCAATCTCGATGGCTTATTAGAAAATAATCGTAAATGGGCAGCGGCCGTTCTTAAAGAAGATCCAGAATTTTTTAGAAATATCGCAATCCGTCAAGAGCCCAAGATTTTGTGGATCGGTAAAGAAGCGTTCTTATAATGGAGGAGGGGAATTTCTTATTGTTGGTATTCATTTTTTTTTTTAATTTAAAAAATATAGGTTGCTCTGATTCCAGAGTCCCCGCAAACCAAATCGTCCAGTTGGGCCCTGGCGAAGTTTTTGTGCATAGAAATATTGCAAATGTAGTTAGTCACTCTGACTTAAACTGCTTGTCAGTGTTACAATATGCAGTAGAGGTACTTAAGGTTGAACACATCATTGTTTGTGGTACGTGCCCACGTTTGTTTTTTTATTGTTTTGTCACACAAATAATCTATTTTTAGGGCATTACAATTGTGGTGGTGTAGGTGCTGCTATTGGTCATGGCCAATTCGGTCTCATCGACAACTGGCTTCGTTATATTAAGGACGTGTATAGATGTAAGTTGGGTTAACTCGAATGCTTCTTTTAAATATATGTTTAATCTATAATCGATTTTTTAGTGCACTACACAGAGCTTGAGGCAATTAAGGATGATACACAACGTCTTCGTAGATTGATTGAATTAAATACTATTAATTCCGCCCAAAACGTCTGTCACTCTACAATTGTTCAAAATGCCTGGAAAAATGGACAGAAGTTGACCATACATGCATGGGCTTATGATATTGATATGGGGTAAGTACATTTTTACAGTCCCAACAAAGTAACATTATATGAGAGTTTTTTATTTGTTTATTAACATGCGGTTTTGTATTTTTTAGAGTGGCCAAGAGATTAGAATGGGCTGCTAGTGATGGAAATGCAGTTGAGGATATATATGCCACAGAGACAAATTAAATTGTATGGATTAGTTATTGTACCTTTTGTGGGGAGATTCAAGGACTTATATTAAAATGACCTATCAAAAACCTTAATCATAATTACCAGGGTTAACTTTTTTGGGGTTGATGACAATATTGCCTCGAAACATCATCAATGATAATTATAAGTAAATAATAAAAAATAAATAAATAACGTGTAAAAAATAAAAAGAATTTGTAAAAACATCAAATACATCGGGTAATATGTTTTATGTGTCCTGTCAATTTACTGTTTATTTCAAGAAAATGAGAAAAAATTACAAATTGATGAGAAAAGGGATGGGGATATTTTGAGAAATAAAATAACAATAATTGAGAAAATTACAGAATATAATTGGGAAAAAATATAAAAACCCCATCCATGTACAAAGACAATCAATATTGTAGATATCAAGAATTGAAAAAATACATCAGTAGAGACCAAAATAAAAAAGTAGAAATGAATAAAATTAGCAATCCATTACACGGCAAATATTAATTATAAATACTTACAGCCTCGGCAGGCTTATGGGACAGGCAGGCAATAGCCGGCCTGGTTGGTGTAAGAGATGGGATATTTAATGACCCCAGATGATGTAATGGAAGTCAAGAGGAAAGCGCTACCAATGAATCCTCGTACTAGTCATAGAAAGATGATAAATATTTAGATGTATAATACTTTGAA
>VCJG01003853.1:11256-22994 GCA_024140375.1 Backusella westeae | reverse complement strand
CAAAAAAAAAAAAAAAAAAAAAAAAAAAAAAAACTGATGCGTCTTACCTCATATCGATGGCATCTATCCAAAATCTGTGTAAAAAATGTGAAATATTTCTGAAAAAGACGATTTTTACTTTGGTAACGATCTGTATTGTCTCTATTTTGATCTGATGATTGTAATGGAAGTTTATGAACAATTGTAACGATGGCTTTCAAACAAGATTGATCGAGATCCAGCTGAATCTCCTTATTTGGCGAAGTATTCTTAGCTGCT
Source organism: Backusella westeae (assembly GCA_024140375.1). NCBI lineage: Eukaryota > Fungi > Mucoromycota > Mucoromycetes > Mucorales > Backusellaceae > Backusella > Backusella westeae. Next base: position 22,736 of record VCJG01003853.1, on the reverse strand, counting down.
GTTTTATTTGTTGATCTCTACAATAAATATATACAAATATCAGCTGATGATGATCGACATTAATATTTCTAGTTTCAAAAGAGCTTACCAAAGTAAAATCGCTTGTCCACTCAACAATAATTTCCAATAATTTATTTCTCACTCTGACATCATCACGTACAATCACCTGCTCCTTTCTAGACATCAATGCCTCTGTAAGATGACACATCATAATCATAATACGCATGGCAGTATAATTATTATGAGGTAGTTTGTTGATATAATTTGCAAATTTTAACACCAATGTACTGAAATCTACACTTAATAAGCAATCGCTTGGATCTGTCAGTCTGTCAAGAACCATCTTGAGCACAAGTACAGCCTGCTCTACAAAAAGTGTATTGTTCGCTTCACGAAAGATTTCACCATTACTGTTGAAACAAGTCGACATTGCGCTTTCTAGATGGCGGAAAAGGACAGGGTATAATGCTGGTGACAAGTCGCTTCCCAGCGTCTCCTTTACGCTCTCTCTAATGATGACATTTTCGGATGTCAGCAATTCAACCATTTCTCGCACAAATCGATCCGCCAAAGAGAAGGGATTACTCATCGAAGAAGTCGAGGAGGAAATGGACATTCGATCGCTCGCCCCCCGTCTTTTACCATCATCCGAGATATCATCGTCCAAATCATTCACTAGTCGACTCCCACCTAGTGCTGCCAAAAAGCCTGTATAGTTCTGCCATTCTGTTTGTTTCTCATCATCCGTCTCAATACGTGCCACCGGAACAGGTGATACCTTGACTGTGGAATTTCGAAGTCGTTCATGCCTTACCAGACCGCCAATTTTCTTTACAGGGGAATTTATCAGTTGCTGCTGCTGTAGTTGCTGCTGCTGCAATTGCTCATATGGATCACGTAAACTATCCATACCGAAACGGCTCACTACCTGAGTGAGTATCTTCCAGCGTCTCCATACCTCCTCCCATGCATTTAAAATTCCCGGTGTAGGTGAAGTCATCATGCGCAAGTATTTTCGTATACGTTTTTGCTGTGCCTTTCTTCCAACAAATGGCTGTTTACGGAGACCCTGAACAATAGGTTCTTCAAAAGAAAGATCTTCATAAATTTCAATATTGTGACTAAAAGTCATGATACTTTGTTGTGATTCAATCTCCTCATCAATCATTTTGGATTCTGCACACATCAGCCGTAAACATTTTGTGGTCAATGATCCTATATCTGGAATAGGTGAGCATAAAGATACTAATAATGCTACCTCCAAAAGCACTGAAGCTTGGAGTCTATCGTGCGACTCCATCGGTTCATGATACACCTCCTAAATGCCCAAAAAAAAAGGAAGGGTGAGCACCATGTTTTACTTGGTTGATGTTGTTTATATATACCGTTGTTTCAGCCAAGAATGAATTTCGCGAAGCCAGCACTTTTGACAAAATCTCGAGTGAATTTTTTAAACCCTCTTCATTCTGTCTTACATCCATGACTTGACGTGATAGCATCATGGTGACTTGTGATGATATTTTCCAAAAATTCGAGATGAGCATTTCAGATGTTCCCCAGTGATAGATGATGGGTGTATCGTGCAGTTTCAATATACACTCGGTAACGGAAAGACGCATGCGTTTATCATTATGTTTTAGTAAATTGACCAAAGTAGTGAATACAGGAATGATTTCTTCTGCTTGTACATCTTCGCCCTAATTTGAAAATGAATAAGTTGACAATGCTCTATTTGCAATAGTAAGCAAGAAGTCCTCCTCTTTATAAAAATACCTTTAAAGCTGTCAGTGGATCTAAGCGGAACAATTTTAAAATGCATCGAAGTGCACCTGCTGAATTTTGTACTTTAAAAAGCGTTTTATCTGCAGCACCGTTGCCTGTTTTTCGTGATCCCGATGTTGCATTTGATATATCTGATCTGGCAACCGGTGCACTCATTTCAGCCTTTGCAATATGAACAAATATACGTCGTAATATTTGGCAAATAAAAGGATACAACTGTTTTATTGTAGGACACCAGGGCATTGGGTTTTCATCAGTTGCTATAGTTACACAAGTGCTAATAAAAGCATGTTTGAATATGATGGGTGTCTCCTCCGCCATTAAACTGGTGGTTGCCATGTCAAAAAACTTTTTCGAATCAAGTCGAATGGAAGAAAGAATATAATCTGTAACGAGTGATTGATGACTGACGGTATAACCTAAACTTGATGTGAGATTATCTACTGAGTTTGACCTTGAGAAATTCCAGATTTTCTCTTTTAAAACATCCTCGACATCTGCTGCAATGTGTCGTAAAATTGAATCCTCTTCCTTTGGTGAAATATAAGTGGCCGCTTTACTTAGGTCAGTATAACACATTGTTGCTATTTCTTGAGTGCGAGCAGATTGCAATGCCTTTTTTAATTGTTGTGGAAATGCCGTCTAAAAAAAAGAGAGAGAGGAAGATTAGTCCCTCCTTCTTATATATGATCCATCTAAACATACTCTGCGGTTTTGTACGCCTCTATCGTCCAAAAAGGCCTGCAATAAAATATCAGGAGACAGTGTTAAAAGAATGGTCTGGAGTGGCCATAAAATGGCCTTTTTTCGTGAGCTTTCAGCAGCTCCATTACACAAATCAAAAAGCACTTCTGAACCAGCGAGCGAACGGTTGTCGCTGGCACAAATCTTTGCAAACTGCTGAGGTTTCGTCTCGATCCATCTCCAAATAGCAGTTCGCATCATTTTTCCAAACAAAAGCTTTCCTTGTGGTCTCATATTTAAGAAGTAGTGACTCAACTCTATATAGTAACCGCGACGTCAGTAAATTAATATAGCCAGTGATATTAGCTAATATACCTTGTAACACAGTATGTAACTTTGCAACATCCAAGCAAGCAAAAGACAGTAATCTCACATCAGGAGGATTGAAATCCGAATTGTCATTATTGATAGAACTGAGAACATTGACGGCATTTTTGATCCTTGCATAGTAAATTGGCCAATTGCTGGCACTGATGTAATTCATGATTTTACCGGCGGTATTATAAACCTCCCTCACATACTCCATTGTCTGGGAATCGCTCTTGGAAGTAGCGGTGGCCAATGCATCATTTCCATGCTCCGACGAAGTCACTGTCAATTGATCGTTACGTTCCTCAATGATGTGTATCTGAACAAGGTACTTTGTTAATAACGATAGCAAGTAGTTGGCAAGTGCTTCATCCAATGGTGGCACTTGTGATGATGAGGTGAAATCGGGCGGCCCATTGATCTGATCAACACTGGTTCTCTCTTTTCTTTCCAGTGGTTCGCCCTCAGTGTTGGTATTAGGTGGCGGTGGCGTATCTTTCTTGTAACATGCCGAATGATGCTGTAAACATGCAGATATTAATCTCAGGATGAATAATTGTGACTGCAATACATCGAAAGGTATATATGGATCGTTAGAAGGTGAAGTAGGTTGCTGAACGCTCTATGATAGAAACACAAGTAATGGGGGATGATGTTTTTTAAGACTCAGAAATTTTGTTTTTTTAAAAAAAAAAAACTCTAAAAAGGTACCTTTGATATTGTTTCCAATACAAGACCAAGTTGATTAATTACAATAGATAGTTTATGTGCTGATATTTCGATAATTGCCGCCACTACGAATTACATGTCAGGCTGATCTGTTAAAACGTAATTAAATAAAAAAAATTAAAAAATAAAAAAAATACCTGTTTGCTGCGTGATAGGATCCTGTTCTAAGCTTTCGATACTTCTCCCACTGTTATTTAAAGGAAGCTGAAGAAGAGAGAATAGGTTATTATTGTATGAAGAGACTACTATAAAGTCGGCTTACTCGAACTTCCACTCTTCTTATAAGGTTCACTATTAACTTTGAATTTGCTCTCATTATGAACCGTGATTACGAGATTCCAATTAACATAAATTAAACTACTATTATATAACAAACGCAAAGAAAAGCAAGAAAGTAAACAGAAATAAAGAAAGAATAAAATAAAAAGGAATATCGATAGTAAATATAAAAGGCAATGAAAAAAATGGAACAATAAAGTTTTTTTATTTTTTTTATTCCACTTTTTTTTATTTTGGGATGGTTAAGTCAGTGAGATCTCCCACCCTCTTGACCCTCCGATCAAATACCTTGTACCACTTTCATAGTCGAGTAAAAGCAAGACACCTGCTATTCATTGTTTCCGTTTTATATTTGTTTATTTACAAATGATCTACAGGTTAGCACTCTATTTATTTTATTTCCTCACTCCCATCTATTCAATCTACATTTTATATCAGCCTATTGCTGTTCGTCAGCACAAAAGAGAAAAAAAGTTTAGAATGTTACGCAGACATGTCTTTGAAGCTGATAATAAATCTGATCACTGGGTCTCACAGTGTGTTTTGGAATGCTAAACTGCAGGTTCAAAGGCACGTCTTTTTTTGTTACACCAGATGCTCAAAAAAAGGATAGAAACGGTCTGTATAACTGTTTTCTGAGTTTCAGTATGTATAAAAGTCGATTTTTACCAGAACGTGAGCAAGAAAGCATTTTATAAGAATTCAAGATTTAATCTCAGTAGACTGACCCCCTGAGGAATAGAAAAGATAATATAAAAGAAGCCGTCTAAATTATACTTGAAGAGGATATTTATATCCAATTAGAGTACATCAATCTAAAATATAGTTGGATATCAACTGTTGTCTTGCCTGCAGATGGAATGAGCTTTTGTTCATTATTAAGCAAAGTGATACTCTTTCGTGGGCCAGAAACATCTTTTTATAGTGCCACAAAACAGGCTTGGTCCATATTTTATTATTTGCTTCTTTCTTGTCATACTTCTTTTCATGAAATCTACAATTTTTAGATATACTAATAATAACCATACTTGTTGATTAATGACAGTCTAATTAATTTATTTTTATATCGTTGTGTTTGGCTACAAATACAAGAACCTTTATTCGATTCTATCAATTGAATCGAATCGATTTGGATCGATGAAATAATGTAGTGTAAAAGAATAGTCCCTATTCTAGTTGCACATTGTAAATGATTACAATCTAACTTGATTCTTTACTATTATCATTACTATTGATAGTAGACACTTTTTGCTTCTCTCTCTTTTTTTCCCTGACTAATAAAGTTGCTTTATTGCTGCTGTTTTCACATTGAATACAAGACAAAATTATATCTAATTGAAAAAATCGGAATGAACACCGAGAAGCGCTCATATTTACTGATAATTCACTATCCAAAGTGTAAACAAATATATATATATTTGCACAACCCGAAATAATAGAAAATGCTACCAAAGAATTGGACCCACCATTCATGAGAATTATTATAATTAAATATATAATCAATCTTACAAACTATGTTTACATAGAGCGAACCGTATTCTTAATTGAAAATGCAGTTTCTCATCAAAACCATGTATATTAATCCAGATGATTAAAAGTTGATCCATGAAGCTTTAAACCAGGTGCTTCTTTTTTAGTGGCAGTCAATTTAAAGTTCATAGAACGTATTTGCCTTACTCTAGAATTTAATAAGCGAGGAACTTGTGAATACCAGACCAAAATCGAGAGCGTTACTTTCTTTGTGTCGAACAAATATACTCTATTCTTCTCGTTACCGTTATAATTAGATAAACAATATACATATATATCGCCTGACTTTTTTCTTTTTTTTTTTGATATCTTGTTGGTATCCATGCTAAATTAACGGTAACCAAAAGAGTATACTCTCCCGCGGTTGAAGCTCACTCAAAGGAATTAAAGCTATTGAAAGCAGAACAAAAAAAAAAAAGTGAACTGCGCACATCAGAGCTTAACCAAACATTAATTTAAGAGGAAAGGAACTATTTTTAATACGTATTACAATCGACAAAAAGAAAAACCATACTATCTTCTTTTTATTTGTCATCCCTTCTTTAAATCTTGATAACCCACAGGTCGCGCTATTTTTATAAGCTTTGCCACACCAGTTTTCCACTGTAAATATGAGTTTGTGCGTTTTACAAAAATGATTTTGACTTTCATGAGATACTTTAAAAGAAGAACATTTATTCTTATTCACTTTAAGATTTCACATATGAAAATAAAAAGAGAGAGAAAAATGCATGTGTGCTACTGGAAATTGCATTTCTTTTTTGCTTACCAGATATTCATGCATTATTTGCTGTTTTTCAAAAAAAAGGAGAACGTATTAATTTAATTTATTTGCATCAGATAATAAAAAGTTCTTAGATGTATTCTTATTTAAGGTTTTTGCTTTTAATAAGAACTACTTTTTGTTTTAAATGTCAAAAAAAAAAATTGTATTTCACATGCATTTTTTGAGGTTCACAGAAAATACGTATGTACATTTCTTAGTGTCTCAAAAATACACACACAAAATAATAAAAAGAGCTCTTGAGAATTTTTTTTATTTGTAGCATAAAAATATCTTTACAAATAAAACGAGTTTCAATGTTTATCGGCTTTACCATATTAATACATGCCTTTAATGAAGATTAGACTATACATTCGGTGACAAATGATCGCTACCAAGAGTCAATTGTATAGGTTTGATTCCTGTCAGGTGGACCCGAAATAGAAAATCAAATGCTTACTTTTTAATCCACATTTTCATTCCATGTCTTTTTGAGAATAGATCAGAAAATGATTTTCTTCATTTATTCTAAAAGTATTTAATAAAATCACGCTTAGACTCGGAGTTGAACTCGTTTTCAATGTATTTAGTTCTAATATACATATTGGAGTTTTTTTTAGTATCAGTTTAGATTTATAAATTGCTCAAGTTTGAAAACTCATCATGTTAAATGAAAAACACGTTAGCTGTGCAATAAACTGAAAGTGAACATGACACAGATACATAAGACCGAGCACTGTTATACAAGCAAAAAAAAAAGAATGTACCGCAACTGTGCTTCATTAAAGTAACTTTGTTGCACAAAAAGTATTTTCGAACTTTTTGTATTCATTTTCAAACCCATCCAGGAAAAATAAGAAAAAGGAACGAGCAAAAAACATTTCATATCACATATAAACATGTCGCGAAAGACGACTTTAAATATTTAGATTTCTCTCGAGGCTTGCTAAAGGAATGGAGAATCTGAGTTGAAGACCATTTACCCATGGATCCAGTCTTTTGGTATGGGTAAGAATATCACTCATACTAGTAGGATAAACCTATCAACAAGACCAATGCGTTTTGTGAGTTGATGAAATAGACACAGGCTTGAAATCGTATGGGCTATTTCTTGCTTTAACACTTTTGCTCCAACACAATGCTCAATCCTTAAACCATCTCTTCGTGATAGCTTCTATTCAGTACAAGCTTTCCTTTCAAATTTAAAAAGAATCGTCCCAATAAATAAAACAGCTTTAAAAGGGTCAAAATTAAAATGACTGGGCTGTCTTGAATGTCCTTTTGCAAGAACTCTAAAAGAGGTGTTCTCGAATATAACCAAGAATAGAAATTAGTGGGCTCCATTTTTCACATGCGTTTCAAAATGAAATATGATGCCATTCATCTTGACGTTTTGTTTTCTACCTCTTACCAAATATGACTATTAATAGGTCTTGTTTTTAATTCTGTTAATTTTTTTAGCCCCTTTAAGATCTATTTACTATTTTTAATATTTGATACTGGTACCTCATTGATAATACAGAGCTTTTAATCACGATAAACCAAATTGAGACATTGGAAATTCTTTTCCCTATATATGGTAATATTCACTGGAGTAGCATGAAAAATGAGAGGGAGTGCTTTCTCTCCCATACATCAAGCTGAATAAATCGATAAAACCCATGAAAAAAAAAAGTTGTATGGAGGGTTTACAGGAAATGCGTAGGACCAGCAAACTTAATCATATCACTTATATCCACAGTGATACACTGTTTATAATACAAAGATAGGTTCTTTCCAAATATTCCAACACCATCTTATAAAAAAAATCTGAGTAATGCAAAATACGGAATACCACCCAAAAGAAAACATAATCGATTCAACCCCCAAAAAAAAAAAGACTACTTTATTTTATATATACATTTCATGAAGAAGGTGGACCAGAAGACATCATTAAAATACCCGTTCCCGGTAACACCGAATTTTTATACCCAATGGATTTCTGTTCATAATATTTAGGCTTCTTTGATTCACTATTGATCAATGTCTCTGTTCTTTGCCGCTTTTTAATCACATCTGTTTTCATGGAGAGGGGTCGTTTTTCGTTATGTAATTTCAAACTAGAATACAGCGTTAGTAAATAATATATATACATATGGGTGACCCTTACTATAGTCCACATGCATTACATAGCGGTGCACCACTTTCATCCCTTCGCCATAATGGTGTTTTGGTGGTACCACAGTTGGAACAGATAGTTTGGTTTTGCACTTGTTCATCCTCCACCTCCTCCTCGTCTTCTATCACAGGTGAATCTGCACGTGTTTGTGGTTTAAAGTGCTTTGGTCTAGGTGCATTATGTAACTTTAAACTAAAGAATCGAGTTAGAAGAATAAAAAGAAGAGATATATTTACATACTATAATCCACATGCATTGCACAGTAATTGATCATTGGCAGAGCGTCTCCATAATGGCGTTGATGTGGTATAACAATTTGAACATACGGATTGTTTATTATTATCTATATCCTGATTGGTATCGATATAGGTTGGTTTTGATAAGGGTGTACTTGTAGTTACTTGAAAGGTACTATAGTAATGCTGTTGTTGGCAGGTTGGTTTGTCTTTTATTGACGAGTAAGATGATGATGAAGATGGTGATGATATTGGAGATACTGGAGGAGGAGGTATTTGTGTTGATAATGAAGATGATGATGCTGATGGAAATCGGTTATATGAACCACCCACATTTCTCTGATGTTGGTGGTGTTGGTGGTGATGATTATGGTGCTGTTGTGGTTGTTGTTGTGGTTGTTGTTGAGATTGAAATGGAGGTCTACTCGGTGAAAGCAATCTTTCCGCAGAGACAAGTGTTTGTCGCGGTAATGTAGCTAAAAGTTTATTATGAAGTGTAGCATTTGGCAATGTGGCAGAGGCTGCCACTGCTTCGGCTAAATATGCATTATTATAGTCCATCATAATGTAATTTTGTTGTTGTTGCTGGTTATTCAACATGTTGTTATTGGATACCATTATGGAAGGTTGCATTGAATTGCTATTGGCGTATACAGTTTGTTGTTGTTGCTGTATACTATTATTAGGAATAGAGTCATCTTGTTGGTGTATTGAATTAGGCATATAAGTATAAGCAGTATGGGAAGAGGAAGAGGTTTCAGACAGAGTAGGTTGATGATGGTTTACTTGAGCATGAGTGGCGTAGTTTGTATTGGGCATTGTTGTGTTACTTGGCCAAGTGGTAAAAGTGTGTTGCATGGCCGGGTTTAATTCAACATCCGACATCGGATTGTTATCTGGTATTGAGTCCATAAATTCTTGCATTCCATCTGGACCAAAAATATCTTTCAATTCGACTACTTGATCGCCTGCTTGGTCTGAAGTGAATTGATTTAAAATAAAATTCTCTGTAACATCAAGATTGTAGTCCAAAACTGAAGTATCAAGTTCCTGCTGCTGTGGCTGTGACTGTGACTGTAGATGAGTCGCCATAGTTGGAGGCGCTGTGGTGACCGACGTAGCGGTAACCGGAGTAGTTGAGCCAAGTTCCATCATTTTTTCCTGCTGAGGAGTAGCAAGAGGTGTTTGAACCGTGGTTGTTGGTTCAAGTTCGTCTTCGTCTTCCATTTGACGAGTTTTAAAAGTGGACCATTTTTGATATTTGCTCTTTGACTTTGCATCATTTCCGAGAACGTTTTGAATAAACCAGAGTCTCCAAGAGAGGTTCTCTAGTCTTGACCCGTTTTCTAACGAGTCCTTGACCTTTGTGCATACTCGCCAAGTTTTTGACAATTCATCTTGATTCAGGTTTGAGAATGGCACAAAGGACTCATTACCTTTGATCTTTAAAACAATAGGTGGCATAGTATGGTTATATTATTTATAATAAAAGGGAAAACGTAGAAAAAAGGAAGGGAAAAAAAGGAAAAAGAACAGAAACAATCGAAATAATAGAATTAAAGCGGAAAAAAATATCCTGAACGAACACAGCCAATAATGATAGATCTCAACTGCCATGCCACTATTATTTGTTTTCTTTTTTAAAAAAAAAGAAAGTATTCCACTTCTCAAATCCAGTTTCTTTTTTATTATTATTTTATCATTTTTTTCGCTTTTTTACTCGTATCGATAAAAAGTAAATTCACGCATATTATCAGCTCATAAATGTTTACAACTAAAAAAGTCACTTTTTTTTTCTTTTTGTTTCGTTCACTATCATTTCAAAGAGACTTTATCTTGTTTATGACCATTTTATTGATGAATAAGAACTTAAGTAGGAATACATTCAGGATATATGCTATCTTTTGTAGTTACTACAGTAGCGTATACGATATGAAGTCATCGTTGATTATATAAAAGAGTGTCTGGTGATAGTACAAATACAGCCAACCTTCCAAATTTATCTAGAACGAATTCTGTATTAATTAATAATGTATCATTTAAAAAGGACCCTTTTTGCAATGTCAATTATATAATTGACATGAATATACGTTCATGCCGATCTCTTCTGATTTTCAGTTCTTCATTTATGTTGATTTCGCATATAGACACTCTTTATTCATTCAATAAAATAGGAACATATTTTGTGTGATTCTCATTAATTCTAAACAGACCGATGAAATTGGGAAGAGAAAGAGGAAGAAAAACATTGAAAAGACTCAAATCAGATGAAGAAAGAAGCCCCACTTTCTTGTATATAAAAATTAAAGTTTTCTTTTTTTTTTTGATTTATTTGTACAAAAAGATACCAAACAATGCCAACATTTCAATTGCAACTTGCATCTTGTCAAAAGCTTACATTAGCTCTGTTCATTGGCTAGCACAAAACAAGAAAAAAAGATGATCGCTTCCATCTTATTACTATCAAGTCTCTTTTACTTTTGAATGAAGCATAACCAGCACAGATAGCTCGATCGGAGGATATCATTATCCGATACAGAATGCATGTGTGTACATGTATATAAAAAGGTCCATTTTATTAGCGCGGATATCAAGAACTTTAAATGATATTTGTTTTATTATTATTTTTTTATTGAATCAAAAGATGGTTAATTTTTCCTCGTTTCTCCATGAATTATTCCCTTTTTCTCCCTTTTTTTTTATTCTTTGCAATCTTTTATTTTTCCTTTTTCATCTTCTTTTTTGAAATTATATAGAGTATGCCAGATACGGCGTTCAAGCCGGTCAGTGATCAAGCAGGACGCATGGTCGAAAGTTCGTGGAAACGGATTTTGGCCATTGCGCAGAACCATGTACAAGACTTTGAAAATAATTCAACCGCTTCATTGGATAGTACCTCTGAATTTTACGATCGTGAAAGACACATGGTGCATGCATTAGATACCTTATT